>VYZT01063343.1:0-16291 GCA_013400735.1 Pomatostomus ruficeps
GGCCGCGCAGGTACGGCCCGAGGGGCCTGGGGGCGATCCGGCCGCTGGGTTTGGCTTCCAAGGCCCGGCCGGGACCCGCGGGCACGGGGGAGCGGGGCACGGAGAAGGCAGGGCGTGAGGGTGGCGGTGCCGGTGCGCTAGTCGGGCCCCATGCGGGCCGGCGGGGGGATGCCGGGCGGCCGGCGGCGCTGCCGGTCACTGCTGTGCCCTCACGTCTCCTCGGGCCCTGGACAGCGGGTGTGTCTGGGCAGAGGCTCTGATAGGCCCTGGGGCCACCGCTGTGCCTGGTTCTTCCTACTCGGGTCCTTCCCTCCTCCAACATCGAGGCTGGATTCGATGATCTCAGAGGACTTTCCCAACCCCATTGATTCTGTGCTGTGAATACTCCCAGGCCTTGCTCCCGTGGGAAATTCCCGTCTCTCCGTGCTGCAGCACGCTGCAGGGATCTCGCCCCCCTGCATGGATCCGCATTGCGCTCCGCTGTCAGGGACAGCCCTGTGTACCCGTAGGACACGGGCAGTGCTGCCCTCCAGGCTGTCACCTGCCTCTGGTGTGCGTGTGGGGATGTGGGTCCCCTGAAGAAAGGCTTCCAGGCATCCCTGGAGCTGGCTCTGCTTTGTGCAGGGAGGGTGGACAAGGTGATATTCCAGGAGCATTTCTAAACTCGGCTGTTTCATTATTTAGTCGTCGAATCACAGAATGGTTTGGATTAGAAGGGACCTTAAAGCCCATCTGGTTCTAACACCCTTGCCATAGGCAGGGACACCTTCCACTAGACCATACTGTTCCAAGCCCCATCCATCCTGGCTTTGAACATGTCTGGGGATGAGGTATCCACAGCTTCTCTTGGCAACCTATGCCAGGGCCTCACCATCCTCGCAGAGAAGAATTTCTTCCTAGTATCTAACGTCAATCTCTCCTTTTTCAGTTTAAAACTCTTCTCCCTTGTCATATCATTATCTGCCCATGCAAAAAGTTGCTCTCCCTTGTTTTTCTAAGCCCGCTTAAATACTGGAAGGCTGTAATGATGTCTCTTCACTCTGCATTTAATCACCTTGAATGCTTTGATGACTTGACAGTTCCTTTATCACCAGCAAGGCCAACACAACCCACTGAGTTTAGTATCCATGTGAATTTGATATTTTAAAACCACATGTTTTCAAAGAAAAGGTACCTTGAGGTAGAGCCCTGAAATCAGGGAGGTTTGAGGAGAGGAAGTTTGGGGTTGGGCCACCACTGTTTGGGGCAGGCCAATGGTTGAACTGTCAGTGAGTACTTAACAATGTGGGGAGGCCCTTTCAGGAGTTGGAGACAATGATCCTGGTGTTCTCCTTGAGCTGACAGCACATCAGAGCATTGTTTGTTGTTGTTTGTTCAGACTGCACAGAGGTTTTGCTGCTTTCCTGCCGCTTGCTTTGGACAGTGGCAACTTCCAGCTTCCAGATGGAGACCCCGCTCACCGCCAGCCAGATCCGGCAACGGTTCATTGACTTCTTCAAGAGAAACCAGCACACCTATGTGCACTCATCTTCTACAATCCCACTGGATGACCCCACACTACTCTTTGCCAATGCTGGTATGAATCAGGTAGGATTCCCACCCTGGCACTGCATATCCCACTGGAACCTGTGAAGCTGTTTGTAGAGCTGTTGGGAAAATTACTGTTTTCTCCACCTTTCTTCTGGTCACAAAGAGATGGTTGGTGTGTCTGCTGGAGTTCTTTGGGCTTTCATAAAATTGGCAAGAGCCCTGGAAGAGGTTCCTGTGGTGGGAGCTCTGCCAGTCTCACTTCCGTGACCCATGGTACCACAGCAGCCCTAGCACAAATGACTAATGGTGTCTTTGGAGAGCGGTTGAGACTGGGCTGCTGCAAGGGCTCTGCTACAGATCAGCACCCAGTTTTTATTTTTTGGCAGCTGGGAATCTGACAGCTTTCAGTCCCTTTGGAAGTCCTGGGGTTTGGTGGGTTCCTGGAACACTTCTGTGTGTGCGAGTGCTGAGTTCTAGGCAGCCTCCTCATGGACAGCATCAGCAGGTTTGTTTCTGAAAGGTGCTTTGGGTATGTCCAGATATCATGACATAAATGACACTCACTGCTTTGCTGTTGCTTGCAACATTTGAAAACAGGTTCTGAGTGCTTTTCTCAATTGCTCTTTTTTCTCTCCTCTCAGTTCAAACCCATCTTCCTCAATACCATCGACCCCTCACATCCGCTCGCTAAACTGAGCAGAGCCACCAACACTCAGAAGTGCATCCGAGCAGGGGGCAAGCACAACGACCTGGATGACGTGGGGAAAGATGTGTACCACCACACCTTCTTTGAGATGTTGGGGTCCTGGTCCTTTGGGGATTATTTCAAGGTAAAACAGTCTGGGTGCAGCTCTGAATCTCTTGTGCGGATTTATCCGCCTCTGTAAACTCAGCAGAACAGTTGCCAAGAGAAAAGAGAATATGTTGGCACAGGGGTGCATGTGGCTCCTTTGCAATAAATGAGCTTGGAAGCTCCCCCAACCCTGCAGAATGATTCAAGATTAATTAAGGTTTACAAAGCTGAATAGATTAACTCTACTAGTTTGGAGTTTTCAGGTAGAGTTTTTAGTGGCTGTCCTGGAGCTGTGGGATCTTAATGTGCTATGCAGCTATGACTGACCTTCAAACAGGAGTGATCATACAATAATGGTGTTCTTTTCCAAGCTTCTTGATACTGTAGTGTTCAAAGTCAGAATTAAAAGGCTTTTTGGAGGCAGTGAACATACTAGGAGTTAACTTGGCTGCATCAGAAAAGCCATGTGAGATGTTTCTTGTGCCCTGTTCACTGCATATATTAATTTGCCTCTTATGTCAAAAGCCAGAAAGTTTTTGGTTGCTGCTACCTACAGTAGCCAGTACTTTGGATGTTGAAGAGAAGCTGTCCTTACATTCACTTGCTGACCTCATGTCTTCTTCTGCAGGAACTTGCTTGTAAACTGGCACTGGAACTTCTCACCAAGGAGTTTGGCATCCCTGCTGAAAGACTCTACGTCACTTACTTTGGGGGAAATGAGGCTGCAGGACTGCAACCAGACCTGGAGTGCAAGCAGATCTGGCTGGATTTGGGGTAAGGCCTTCCACGGAGGAAGGTGCATGATTTGATAAGCAATAGTAATTTATTTGGGTTGAATATTAGGAACAAATTCTTCACAGAAACAGAACGGAAGAGGCTGCTCAGAGCAGTGGTGGAGTCACCATTCCTGGAGGGGTTTTAAAGCTGTGTAGCTGTGGTGGTTTGGGGCATGATTTAGTGGCGAGTTTGGCAGTATTGGAGAAACGGTTGGACTTGACAATCTGAAAGGTCTTTTCCAACCTAAATATTTCTATGACTCTATGATGGTCTGTGTTATGTGGCAGAACACATGTAACAGGAGAGTTTAACAAAATTGAAGTGTTACAAATAACATTTGCAGGGTGGTGGAGCTTCCAAGCCAAAGGGAAGTACTGATATTAGATAGAAGATACTGAGAGCTCTGGTTTCAAAAATGTTTAAGCTTAAGAAGAATCCTGCTTGGTCAGATGGATCGGGTGTCCAGCCCAGTGTGCTGCCAGTGACTGCATTTGAGAAGATCATGGAATCATAGAACTATGGAAGGGTTTGGGTTGGAAGGGACCTTACAGCTCATCTTGTTCCAAGCCCTGTCCAACCTGGCCTTAAGTACTTCCAGGGATGGGGCAGACACAGCTTCTCAGGGCAGCCTGTTCCAGTGCCTCACCATACTCACAGGGAATAATTTATTAATATATAATAGTAGTTTAAAGCCCTTTTCCCATCACTCTACGCCCTTCTAAACAGTTCCTCTCCAGATTCCTTGTAGGCCCCTTCAGGTACTGAAAGGCCACAACAAGGTGATCCCAGAGCCTTCTCTTCTGCAGGCTGAACAATCCAAATTGTCTCAGCCTTTTCCTGTAGGAGAGGTTCTTTATCCCATCAGTGTCTTCTTGCTGGTGGCTTTACTGAGGTGTTATGTAAGTCTCTGTCTCCACCTGGGATGAGTGTCAGGTGCCAGTGTTCGCTTGATCCCCTCAGCAGGGATCCTGAGCGTTAGGCTGTTGGATTGGTCTGTCTCAAGACTCTTAAGAATTCATCAGCACATCTAGGGAATTAGTGAGCTGTGATTTCTCTGGCATAGCCTTTAGTTTGGGGAATTCTTTCAGTTAGTCTCTGTTGTTCAATAAATTTCTTCTTACAGGCTGGCTGAGGGCAGGATTCTACCTGGCAATATGAAGGATAATTTCTGGGAAATGGGAGACACTGGCCCCTGTGGCCCTTGCAGCGAAATCCACTATGACCGGATCGGGGACAGAGATGCTTCACACCTGGTCAATCAGGATGACCCCAACGTCCTGGAGATCTGGAACCTGGTGTTCATACAGTTCAATAGGTGAGCCAGACCTGCTTCCAGCTTCCAGGTGAGCCAGGTTGTTCCAGCTCAGTTTGGGAGGCTGCTTGGGCTGTGTGCTCTTTCAACTGCCCCTGGCTTGCTCGCCATTCCCAGCAGCTGAGTACTTTGTGATGCTCTGTCCCCTTACCCCCCGGTACAGAAGGGGTTTGTCACGCTGCTTTTGGGACAAACTGAGAGTATTTTCTCTGTTTATCTGCCAGGAGCTCAGTAGGGAATAAGTTGTTGTCTATTCTGTGTCTTAAGTTGTTGCTGAGGGTCTTGTTAACCATATTTTATCAAAGTTGTCCTTTGTGTGGCTTGTGTACTGGCCCATGATACAAATCTGATGGAACTAAATCTCATGAAGATGAAAAGAGAGATGGGGCTCCCCCTGAAGAGCCTCCGTCCATAACATCTCACCTTTCTTTGGCAGGGAAGCTGATGGGACACTGAAACCCCTTCCTAAGAAAAGTATTGATACTGGAATGGGCCTGGAGAGGCTGGTCTCTGTGCTGCAGAACAAGATGTCCAACTATGACACTGACCTTTTCCTTCCTTACTTCGAAGCCATCCAAAAGGTGTGAACTGGAGCCTGACCCAGCTTCATTCCCTGAATCCCTGGGGAGATGCTTGGGGCTTGGTGGACAGGGTGGTCTCTACTTTCCCATCTTTTGTGAGCCACACACATTTGCACTTTGCTGAGGGTAGGACCCCAGGCTGGCACAGTAATTGCTGTCCTGGGACATGTTTCCAGGGGAAAACAGGACAGTGAGTGGTGCAGCTTTCCCAATTTCTGAGAACAAGGTACACCCCTTGGTCCTCTCCCAGTGGGAGATGCTGTGCAGTCCTCCATGGCCAAGTGCTATTTTTTTGCCATGCGGTAGAGAAAAACCCAGAATGAGTTTGTCCTTCAGTCTCACACCTGGAACATGCTGATCTGTAGAAAATTCCCATAGACAGGAGGCCTTTGCCATAAACCGCAACAATCACTTGCAGAACCAGTGTGCTGTTGCTGCATTGTTCTAGGTGGGGACCATGTTACCAATGCTGGGAGTTCTGTGTGCAAGTCCAAGCCCTTTTTTTCTTCTGTGGAGGAGACAGAGTTTCCTGGCTGTAGATCATACTGGATAAAATGCAGGGAGAAGAGCCCAGGCTCCTGCTACCCCTAAGGAGTGAGGTGCTGAGCTCCAGAGTTGGAATTGGAGAGCTCCCTTTCTCCAGTGTGAAGTCCGCTGGCTAGACACAGCCCCTGTGTCCTTGTCTGCCTTCCTGCCCTGTGCTGGGAGCCTGCTGGAGGGACTGTGCCCGTGGGGGGAGGTTTGCACCACGTGCAAGCACTGCGTGTTACAGCAGTATCTTTTCCTAGGGTATGGACAAAAACGTCCTAAAAGAGGAAAGCTGGGACCATCTCCTGTGTGACAGAATTTGAGAGGTTTCTTGGCTGGGCAGGGTATGCCAGGTTGGAGTCCTTGAGCCAATGTGCAAAACAGATGATTTCCCTGTACTCTCTCCCTCTCTCTTGGGCTCTTAATGATGGGATAAATTGGATTTTCTTCCCTCTGGTCTGGAGAACTTTTGGCCATTGAAATGTGGGCCGTGGCACCATGCAGAGCCCCCAGCTCTGTGCCTCCACTGGGTTCACTGAGTTGCCTTGTTCCAAGAGGAACGTTCTCCTCTGTGGCTGTGGGCGGTGGGGTGGGCTTGGCTTCTGAGGCCCTTCCCTGTAATTCTGCCATGGTGCCACTGTCCGTAATTGTACCCTCTGCCCACTGCCTTCTCCTCTGCACAGGGCACAGGTGCCAGGCCGTACCTGGGGCAGGTCGGGGCCGAGGATGCTGATGGAATAGACATGGCCTACCGTGTGCTGGCCGACCACGCACGGACCATCACCCTGGCCCTCTCGGATGGGGGCAGGCCTGACAACACTGGCAGAGGGTAAGAAGGAGCTGCTGTGTTGTCACTACTCCCATTCTGTTCAGCTTCCCTCAGGGCTCTGGATTGTGCTGTGTTTCTGGGATCTCTTTGGATTCGTCATTAAAGCAGTGGGTAGCAGAGTGTTTGCTCAGGCTATTTGACGCCTGAATCGCTGTAGTAAGGTTCACCCAAAAGGCCATGATGCACAAATCTGAAGGTTCTTGTGAGCACCATTGCTGCTGTGCCAGCCCCTGGATAGGATCGCTGTGGGCACACAGGCACAAAGCCCGGCTTGGTGCAGTGTTGCTGTCAAAAATGCAAGGAATTTTGGGCTGGGGGGCTGTGCTGCAGGTGCTGATGGACTCACAGTGAGTGCACTGTGAATGTGGGTCATGGAGCTGGGGCCTGGCTCCACCTGTGCCTTGCTGCTGCCGCGAGCAACTGCTTGAGAGAAAATGTGGGGAGAAAACCCTGTGCTCGTGTTTCTGGGAGGGGCTGCTGGTAGGTGGATGCTGGCAAAGCCTCTGAGATCAACTCAGATGTGTAACGGGTGTATGGGGGACTCTGCTATTCCCTAGGTACGTGCTGAGGCGGATTCTCCGACGGGCTGTGCGCTACTCCCATGAGAAGCTCAATGCCCCCAAGGGTTTCTTTGCTACTCTGGTTGATGTGGTGGTGCAGTCACTGGTAAGTTTTCCTACTCCACTGGATCTGCTGAAGACTTCCTCTGCTGAGGTGTGCAGATCTCAGTGCTGAAGGGCTCATCCTCTTGGGTCTGCAGGGAGATGCCTTTCCTGAGCTGAAGAAGGACCCAGATATGGTAAAGGACATTATCAATGAAGAAGAGGATCAGTTCCTGAAAACACTGAGCAGAGGCCGTCGCATCCTGGACAGGAAGATCCAGAGCCTTGGGGACAGTAAGATCATTCCTGGTAAGGCTGCGACTTCTGTCTGGATGCAGCAAAAGGCATTTATTATCTGGAATCACATAAGGGCTTATCTGGGCGGGGAAATTAGAGGTGGTGGAAGGCGGTGGGGGGACAGACTTGGAGCCAGAAGACATCTCTTAGAGCTGAGCTACCCATCTCTCCTCTGGCCTTATTTACTTGCTCAGGTTTCTAAGCTGACCAGACACAGATCTCTGTGCCATCAGGGAGGAGCCTTTTGGATGTTCACGTTCTCCAGACCTGTTCACTGTCCTGCCATAGCTCAGAGCCAGTGGGGGGGGGCAGGGAAGGGAGCAGTGTCTCGTGGAACATGAGAGCTGACTGCTTGCACTTTCTCTGCAGGTGACACTGCCTGGCTGCTGTATGACACCTATGGTTTCCCTGCGGATCTCACTGGGCTGATTGCAGAGGAGAAGGGCCTTGTTGTAGACATGGAGGGCTTTGAAGAAGAGCGGAAAAATGCTCAGGTAGGTAACAGCTGCAGGGGAGGCTGGGTCATGAGCAAGCAGGGAGAATTCCCTTCCTTGCAGTTTGCAGTCATGAGTCGCTCCTTTCTCTCTGAGTCTGCTCACACCCCCTATGCCCCATGGTTTGTCCCGTGGGAAATACCAGGACAACTGCAGTTGCTGTGGGACTTGTCTTTCTGTACAGCTGGGGTTGGTTTTGCTCACTAGCAAAGCCTGGGACCTTGAGTTCAGCCTTCAGACAGAGATAGCAGAGTTCTGGAAGCACCTCTACTGTCCTGTTCTGGTTAGGGAAGTCATTCCCTGTTCAAGGATCAGTATCCAGGCAGTCCTGCAGCTTGGGTGCTTCTCCCAGCACATTTGCTGCAGCAACAGGGAGTGGCATTGACCAGCTGGGTACTTCCCTTGTCCTTACTGGGTTCAGGCGCACTTGGTCTGCATGCTGGAACTGCCTGCTCTGAAGCCAGATAAATGGGCACACTCCAGCTGCTGGCACACAGCTTCTCAGGGCAGAGCTCTAAATCAGGGAGTGCTGAGGGATGTGAGATGTGCAACTAGGCTGGCATGCATTGGTGTTTCTTAAACCTTGGTATTTGACAGCTCATTTCTCAAACCTTGCTCATTGGCAGCTGAAATCCCAGGGCAAGGGTGCTGGAGGGGAGGATCTCCTCATGCTGGACATCTATGCCATTGAAGAGCTAAGAGCCCGAGGGCTGGAGGTGACAGATGACTCCCCAAAATACAACTATGCTTCAGATCCGAGCGGTACCTATGGTATGAAAAAACCTTCTCGCAATCATGTTCTCCCGCTAAACCTTCCCTGGCATGTACCTCTGGGCTCCCCTTTCCTGGGACATGGAATTGGAAGTGCAAGGCTGTGCAGGTGAATAGCCTGCTTGTTACTAATCGAGCACAGAAAGAGGACAGACTGTTCAGGGGCTAATGTACTGCTGTTGTGAAGTTAAAGAGATTCCTGTTCCCTCCCACTTTGTTTCTCCACCCTCCCATGCTGGTGTTTCTCAGGTGCTCTTTTGTCAGTGCTGCAGGAGACTGCAGTTTCTGCTTGGCCTTTTGAAGGGTCCTTGGCTTTCTCTGGCTCTTCCTGCTAGTTCTTTGATTTAGTGTAGATTCAGGAGGTTGCAGGCTCATAGCCATGTGTGTGCTGACTTTGGCTGCATACGTGTGGAAGGCAGTGACAATCCCTGCTTGGAGGGTACTAAATGAAATTCCCAGCTGTTGCCTTACTCCTTTCTTCTTCTTCTTATCCCCTGCAAATGTGGTAGCTGCCATGAGCTCTTGCAATAACTGGGAGGTGTTGCTATGACATTCTGCTCCCATGTGGTGTCTGCAAGGTTTTCCTGTTTCACTGACACTGCCTGTCATCCTGGTGGCAGATTTTGGGAGCCTCGTGGCCACAGTGAAAGCCATCCGCAGGGAGAAGAAGTTTGTGGAGGAGGTGTCCACTGGCCAGGAATGTGGGATAGTGCTGGACCGGACCTGCTTCTACGCCGAGCAGGGTGGGCAGATCTATGACCAGGGCTACATGGTCAAGGATGACGACAACAGGGAGGATGTGAGTGGGCCTGAGAGCCTTTTGCTAGACTCAGTGTGACTCGGGGCCTGGGCAAAGGGGGAGAAGGGGCCAAGCAAGCTCCAGCAATTTCCCATCCATGTCAGGTGTCAGGCATTGCACAGGGTTCCTTTCTGGGGGTGCAGCATGGCATGGGTGTGCTGGAGTTTTGTTCCCCTTGCTTCTCGAGGAGCTCAGCTCTGTGCTGCTGTCACTGGAATGTGGGTGCCTGTGGTGGTAGTGCTGGGATTGCCAAGCCCAAGGGCAGTGCTCTCAAGCTGTGATGGGGAGCTGAGGTGGGGAACTCTTTCTGTGCCCCAGAACTGTGCCCCACCTTCATTCACTTCTCCACTTTGGGGTGTGCTATGCCTGGGGACACTCAGCTTTCTCCAGCACACACACCACTCTGGCTCTCAGCTGGAACCTTTCCAGTTGCGCCTTAGACCTCTGGCTGGATGATGTCTCCCCATGGCCTCTCACCCTGCTCACATGGGGCATTTCCCTCTTTGCACAGAAAACAGAATTCACTGTGAAGAACGTGCAGGTCCGAGGAGGCTACGTGCTCCACATAGGAACTCTGTATGGGAGCTTGAAAGTAGGAGATCAGGTCCACCTGACTATTGATGAGGTAAGACATGGCGGAACACATGGACTTGTCTCTGTTCTCTGGATTTTGTCTTGTTTCTTTTCATCAGTGCCACTCCGGGGGCCTGATGTTTGGGTCCTGCTCTCCCTGCAGCACACGATCAAGCAGTGTCTGGCTGACTCCAGGTCTCTTCTGCTTGGCACCTGGCTTTCTCCTTCCACGAGGCAGATAATGCCCAGCTGGCTCAGAGCCACCCTTGCTGGGTTTGCTGATCACAGGCAGAAACACAAGGGAAGGCTTCTGTCTTGGAGTGCTTTTCCCTGCTGAGGAACAGAGATTAGTATCTGTGTCCTGGTCTGTCCTTGGCCTCTCTCCGCACAGGCCTAACAAGGGGACTGCCAGGAAAAAGCCATGCATGGATTTGGTTGGGAACACCTGCTCCTGTAGCTGAAGCTCCAAGGCAGCAAGCATGATCAGTTGTTTCTGGTGTCCTGAACTAGTTCAGGATTCTGTTGGAGCAGGGCATCAGTTGTTTCTGGTGTCCTGAACTAGTTTAGGATTCTGTTGGAGCAGGGCATTCACCTCCCCTTCAGCTGCTGGAGGTGGTTATGGCTCCAGGCTATGGGACCCCATCTAACAGTAGCTTCCTCCCTCAGGCCAGGCGGAGGCCAGTCATGAGCAACCACACGGCCACCCACATCCTCAACTTCGCCCTGCGCTCAGTGCTGGGGGAGGCTGACCAGAGGGGGTCCCTGGTGGCACCAGACAGGCTGCGCTTCGACTTCACGGCCAAGGGAGCTCTGTCCACCCAGGAAATCAAGAAAGTTGAAGGGATTGCCAACCAGATGATTGAGGAGTCAAAGGTGGGTATGGCTGACACATTGTATACCTTGAGTCCAGGTTTTGGATGATGTGGGGTGCTGGGAGTTTGGCATGCAGGAGGATTCTGAGCTGCTGTTGCAGTATTGTGCAGAGATTGCCATCACCTCAGAGGGTTCTGAGTGGGGAAACCCCATATGGATTGTTCTGTTCATTGGTTTCAAGCCCTGTCTAGGGTTGGAGTGTTCCCATGCCTGTAGTAGTGTCACATCAGCTACAAGAGCCGGGAAGCTTGGCAGAGTAGTTTTGCAGGCCTGGCTGGATTTACAGCATATACCCAGACAACCAAGTGATGCATGCCCAATAGCAAGAGAGTTGCTCTGTCTGGTGCCAAGTGTCAGAGCAGACCCTGGATAACCCTGGAATCTGTGCTTGGAACCATTTGCATGTGCAGTAGCATACAGGGAGTCTGAGCAGGTGGTATTGGGAGTTTTAAAGATGAGACATCCGCCAATAACTTTGTGATTCTTGCAGCTCAACAAGCCCCAGCTCAGGTGAGGTACAACACTTTGTTTCTAGGATTTTTCAGAGGAAGAAATTTCCTGGGAATATGAGCCCTCAGTCACAGCTGACAGGACTGGCTCTTACCTGTATCCCTTTGCTGTCCTCTGCAGACTGTGTATGCCAAGGACTGCCCTCTTGCAGCAGCCAAAGCTATCCAAGGACTTCGGGCAGTTTTTGACGAGACCTACCCCGATCCTGTCCGTGTGGTCTCCATTGGCATCCCTGTGGAGGAGCTGCTGGATGACCCCTCTGGCCCTGGGGGCTCCATCACTTCTATTGAGTTCTGCGGAGGGACGTGAGTACCTCGAGAGGCCGGGGAAGGTGGCAGGGTGGCTGAAAAGGAGTTCCTGTGGAGCTCAAGCTCCTGGGAGTGCCATGAGCATACACTGGGCACAGCCAGGGCTGAGCTGGAGGTGATGGTGATGATGTGCCTTTGCATTCTCAGTCCTGAGTCAGTCTCTAAAATCACTTTTCGCAGGCAGGAAATTGCCTGTATTGCCCCTGCCCTCATGCAGGGTGTCTGGCAGTGCTGGGAGCACAGCTCTTGCCACCCTTTCCTCACACATTTGCTTTTAGCACAGGTTGTTTTTTCTGCCTGTCCCCATCTACTGCATTTCCCTGGCAGGATGGTTGTCTTATTTCTGTGCTGATTCTAGCTGAGATGAGAGGTGGACTTGTAACTCCCTATTGTGGGTCTGTCTGTGTTCTTTCCAAAGGCACTTGCAGAACTCCAGCCACGCTGGCCCCTTTGTGATTGTTTCAGAAGAGGCAATTGCTAAAGGCATTCGGAGGATAGTTGCTGTCACTGGGGCTGAAGCTCGGAAGGTAAGGGTAGACAGGAGAGATCGTCTGTGAAATTCCACCTATTAGACCTGTGCCAAAGTTCCTTCTGTTCAGATTTGCACGGTATCCCTGCCAGCACCAAGGAGAATTCTCTTGAGGGACTCATGGGAAAGGATGTTGCTGTTGGCAAAGGCTGTGCTGGAGACCCCGGCTGTACTACAGTCAGAGCAGGGAAGAGAGGGGGAAGTCTCAGATGTAGGTGTTGTGGCAGAGAATCCTGGGTGGGTGTATGGGATGGATCCAAGGTTAGTTCAGGTTGTTTTTCAGAATGGCTGCAGATGTAGAGCTCTCAGCAGCTGGCAAGGCTGGCAGGAGAGTGGTGAAGTCTGAGAGCCCAGTCCTCTGCTGCAGGAGGCAGTGACTTTGGATGTGGGCTGGTGCTCCCTAAAGTGAGAGAAAGGGGTTTCATGGGGGAGATGATTTCTCTTTTGGGGTGATCTTGGCAATCCTGGCAAAGAAAAGAGACCTGGGGCCCATGTGCCAGCATCACACCCTGGTTCTGGTCAGGTGCTGCCTGCTTTGGCCGTATGGCTTCCCAAGAATTACTAAGCTCCATCCTGGGACATTCCAGTATTTCTGACCTCTTCACGCTCTGGGGTGACCAAGAGCCCAGACTACTCACCCTTCCTGCTTGATTTAATTCAGATTGTATTCTCCTAGGCCCTCAGGAAAGTTGACAGCCTCAGGAAACTGCTGTCAGCTCTGGAGGCCAAGGTGAAGGTCCAGACAGCTCCCAACAAGGATGTGCAGAAGGAGATCACGGATCTCGGTGAGGTGAGGATGGTAGCACTGCTTTGTCTCCCCAGAGTGAATGGGACCTTGATTACCAGCGGTGGTTGGTATTAATGAGGCCCAAGTTCACCTCCCTGCTCCTGCCCAACAGCCCTGCATCCTGTGGGTGCCACAGCCAGCACCTGTTGCCTGGGGCCATTGGCACTGGGAGAGCAGTGGAGCTTACTGGGCTCTGCCAGTTGAGGCAGAGTTCATGAGCTGCCGCATCTCCTGCCATGGTCACTGGCACCTTTAACCTTCTCCTCCTGCTCCTCTTCTGCAGACACTGGCCACTGCTGTTATCCCACAGTGGCAGAAAGATGAACTGAGAGAGGCTGTTAAAGCACTGAAGAAAGTCATGGATGATCTGGACCGAGCAAGCAAAGCTGACATCCAGAAAAGAGTGAGCCTGGGCTGGAATGAAGGACAGTGTGGGAGGGCTGTGGGGTGCTCCCTTGGGAGCTCTGTTAGTGTCCAGCATGGAAAAGAATTGATGTGTGGGAATGCCCCTCACACTGTTCAGCCTTCCAGCTTCTCCTGCTGCCTCCTGAAGCAGAATTACCTCCATGCCTGTTCCCTGGGTTGAAGCATGGCAGCCTGTTCCTCCCCTAACAGTGCCCCTGAGTGCAGGCTTCCTCCTGGATCCCCCTGGAGCTTTATGGAGGAGGAATCTTGCACAACATGCTGTTGCAGGCCACATACCTGCCTGTCAGAATATATTCCTCCTGGCTTCACAGTGTGAGGCTGCTCCAGGCTGGGCTGTGGGTGTGTTTGGGCACCTTGAGGGCCTCTGTCCCTGCTCCACCCAGGTGGTTCTTGTGTCCATACACAGTGTGGGTGGTCTAGTGGCTGATCACTGTTGTCCTCAGGTGCTGGAGAAGACCAAGCAAGTTATTGAGAGTCACCCTAACCAGCCGTGGGTCATCATGGAAATGGAAAATGGAGCCTCAGCAAAGGTATGGGAAAGTCTGATCTCTCTTCAACAACCTTCCTTCTGCCTGAGGAGCTGCTGGGTGGTCTCTCATCACTTGGGGAGGCAGCAGTTCAGTGCTGCAGAGCTGTCCCTCTTGCCACCTGCCTTCCCTGAGAAGGGAGGACCACTGGGTTATTCCCTGCATCCCACCTCCTGGACTAGCACATGGGCTTGCAGGGGTGGTGGGGTCGTGACCACTTGCTGAGCTTCCAGACGTGGTGGTGGATAGGGAGCCCAGAAGAAATCCCATTGTATCCCAGGTACGACTCATCCTGCAGCAGTCACGACACTGAAATGCAGGCTTAAGGGACAGAGAACAGCAGCTCTGCCGAGCCATGGAAGTTGTGATGCTTGTGACCCGTGCAGGTCAGCTCCAGGAGCAGTGGACAGGGCCAGGCAGGGAGCTGGCCCCAGCGCTGTCTGCTCAGCTGGGTGCAAGTTCTTCCCTGGCCAGGGCTGAATCTGCTCCTTCCCTCCTCCACACTCCAAGTGATTTCTGTTGGAATGAAAGCTCCCTTGTGTGCACTGTGTCACAGTGCTGAGCCCAGTTAGTGCCAGGCAGCGGGGGCTGGTTGTGCTTGAGCTTAGACCACTCTGGGCTTAATGCTGTGTTCAAATTTCCTCTCTGGGAATCTTGGAGCTCGTCCTGCTTACTCTCTGTGGCCACCTACATCACCGTGATGCCCACGCTTCTGCTCCCAGTGGGTGCTGTTGCAGCATTTTCCCTGGCAGAAGGGTGCATCCCATGGGTTGGCAGTGCTGGCAGCTTGGGGAGCTGCATTTTCCCAATCCAACCAGAGCAGCACTACTTTGCTCGCCAGAGGACCCACTCCTGGGGCTCTGCTGCATCATGCTGTTTGTGTGAATGAGGGATGATGGTCTCCTTGGGAATAACGGGATGTGTGGCAGTCTTCCTGATTCTTCCCTGCCTGCTGTGTCTGATAAGCTTTGCAGCCTCTTCGTGCTGCATTTGAATCCTCCTGACTCCCTTTGTAACAGTTGTTCCCTTCTGCTGGGAGGAGCTTTTTCCCCTCCAGCCAGTACACTCAGGCAAAGGTTCATTGTGGGGCTGATTCTGTGAGTTCCGGGATACGTCAAGGTAGGGAAATAAAAGCATCTTCTCCTTGCTGCCTTGGGGTGCACAGACACAGTTTATGTCCCCTGCCAAGGCTTCTACACTGACGGGAATGTGAAGATGGCTCATGTTTGGGAGGAGGAGCGTTGCCGAGTGCTGCTGGCTGGTTTAATGCAATTCCTGATCCCTGAGGTCTCTCTGGGCTGGGTGGAAGCACAGGGAGGCAGTCATGCAGTGATTTTGTTCTCTTCCAGGCCCTGAATGAATCTCTGAAGCTCTTCAAGACTAACTCCCCCCAGACTGCTGCTATGCTCTTTGCTGTGGATAATGAAGCTGGCAGGATCACCTGCCTGTGTCAAGTACCCCAGGTAATGCTGAGACTGCGTGGCTGCCTCTCCCTGAGCCGCCGTGGAGGAGCTGTGGCCTCCAGGCAGGAACTATCTAACGTTACACAGCCAGAACTGGTTGGGGTTTGGCAAAAGCCACAGCCATGATGCTTAGGCTTATAGTCAGGCTGCAGAGGTGAGGGAAGAGGGGTTGTGCTCTGCAAACAGGGAAGAGTCAAGATTTAACGGTGTGGTAGGCACAGGGTGGGGAGATTGCTGTTCTTCCCTTAGTGCTGACTGCTGGGTTTCTTTTCCTGCCCAGGAAACCGCAAATAAGGGCCTGAAGGCCAGCCAGTGGGTGCAGGAAGTGTCTGGCCTGATGGATGGCAAAGGCGGTGGAAAGGACATCTCTGCACAGGCAACAGGCAAGAACGTGGGCTGCCTGCAGGAAGCCCTGAAACTGGCCACGGACTTTGCCAGGCTCCGGCTGGGGGAGCTGAAGAACTGACTGAGGGGGGAACCCCGGCCCCTTTGTCTCCCTGTCTGTCCCCTGTATGGGTTTCCCGTCAATAAAGGCTCCATGCCCCGCGCTCTGCGCCCCGGCTCTGCTGGAGGGGCGGGACGGGATGGGGTGGGTGGGATCCCCTGCCAGTCACAGCCTGGGCCCGCCTCCTGCCTGGGCCCGCCCCGTCCCCGCCCTCTCACGCTGTCCCGCCGAACATGCCGCTGGATCACCGCCGCCTGTGCGGCCCGGAGGAGTCGCAGCCGCCGGCGCTGTGGGCAGCGGCCACGGCCGAGGATGAGGAGGACGAGGAGGGTGCGGGGACGGCGCCGCGGGACCCCTGCGCCCTGCGGCCGCTGTTCGCGCGGGCCGGGCTGCTGAGCCAGGCGCAGGGCTCGGCCTACGTGGAGCTGGGCAGCGGCACCAAGGTGCTCTGCGCCGCCTGGGGCCCGCGGGAGTCGGCCGAGCCCGGGCCGGGCCGGCTGCTCTGCGAGTTCCGCCGGGCGCCGTTCGCGGGGCGGG
>VYZT01063343.1:24888-59328 GCA_013400735.1 Pomatostomus ruficeps
CCCGGGGATCTCCAGCCTCACCCTCATCTTCCCTGGGCTCCTTCCAGCTTCATCCCCCCGTCCCTTCTCACCTGCCGAACCCCGCCCTCGGGATCGCCATCCTCACCCTCATCTTCATCCTTCCAGCTCCATTCTCCCGCCTCTTCACACCTGCTGGACCCTGCCTTCGGGATCTCCAGCCTCACCCTCATCCTCCTTGGGCTCCTTTCCACCTCCATCCTCCCGCCACCTCCCACCTGCCGGACCTCCGCTCCTGGCCGCTGGCTCAGTTTCACCCCGGGTTTACCCAGTTTGCCCAGAGTCCCGGGCACAGCCCAGCGATGAGGTTGGTGCCTTCTCTCGGCTGAGACAGGGCACAACCAACAGGTTACGAAACGCCCTGGCTGAGGACATTTTAATTCCCGCCCCAGCCCAGCACTGGAGCGGGCTGTTATGAAAGGAGAAGGGCAGTGGCATGACCCCTCCAAAAGCACCCACTGACACCCACCAGTGCTGGGGCCACAGGAGTGCACCCAGTGCATGAGGTGCTGTGACTTGGGACCATCCTGGGGCTGGAAGAAGCAGCTCTTGGCTAACACTGCCCCTCCAAAACAACCTCACATGCTGAAGACGAGTTCAGCCAAGGCTGGCCTTGACTTCTACAATCCCAGAACTCACTCCAGAGATGAAACTGGAGGTTCCACCCAGTATATGCAGGATGTGGGCTGTGGCTAGGGAGAGTCTGGTGGCCTTAGGGGAGAAGAAAGAGACAAACTGCTCTTTCCAAGGCAGAGAGGGCTTTTATTAATGACCAGGTAGATGATGATGATGATGACGAAGGACCAGATGATGGTGAGGAGCCCATCAGGCTGGGGCGTTCTCACCCAGGTCAGGACGGTGGCTCAGAGCTGAGCCCGGTCCTCATCCTGAGCTGTGCCAAGGTCTGCACCCCCAAAGGTGTACCCCCTTGGCCCCTCGTCACACTGAGACCACAGTCCAGACAAAGCCCAGCTGCCAGTTTTGGAGGAGGATGCTGTTGTACCTGGCTGTTGCAGGGGCATCTCCTGCCCAGGGTGTTGCAGAGTGACAGTGACAGAGGAAGGTGAGGGGCAGAAGGAGATGCTGTTTCAGGGATGCTGACGTACAGCACACCCCTTCTTGCCAGGTCCCAGTGCCATGGGTCCCCTCAGCCCCTCATTCCCTGCACAAGCGAGCTGTGGGGACATCCTCCCGAGCCATGGTCCAGACTTGGCACAGCACCAGGGTCCTCCTGAGCCACAGGTTCAGCACAGCTACCAGCGCTGGCTGATTCCCAGGGCTACCAGCTCAGGGGTCCTGCTGCCACAGGGCGATGTGTTCCTGGGCTGCAATGGGATGTGTAGAGTCAGTGCCTCCCACCCCAGGAGAGACACAGAGGTCTGGGCAGGGCTGGCAACAAGGGACAGACCCAGCAGAGCCAGGGATTGGCACCTCCAGGGCCCAGCACACCCAGGAAAACACGGGAGGGCTCCCAGCCGCTCACTCACCAAACTGACAGATGTACCGGTTTCGGGTCTTGCAGCGCTGGTCATTCCAGTTGAAGGCAGCTGATGCTTGCATCTCCACACAGTTCCCAAACCTGTGTCCCACCAGGATGGTGGTGAAGCCAGTCAGCAGTGACACCATGCAGAGTTTGGTGTCCTCTAGATCCACTTACCCCTGGTTGTCCGGCTGCCCGAAAGCAAAGCTGGTGAAGGAGGATGGCTCACCCACATCCCAGCGGAAGGAAGCCTTGGATGTCTTGTAGGTGAGACCTGGGGGAGCAGGAGGTGGGTTGGCATGTCTGCCAGCATCCTGGGCACCCTGCACCCTGCCCACTGCTGTCTCTCACCAATCCAGAAGTTTCCAGTCTCAAAATCAGTGTCTGTCACCCTGTTACCCATCTCCAAGCGGCTGAGGTAGAAAGCCAGGATGTCCTGAACCTTCTGGTTTCTTATCTGGGCCAGCATCGCTCCTTTCTCCTGTGGGGAAGGGAGTGAGACTGCCCCACCTGCGTGGCCCACCACCATGCCGGGCAGAGGAGAGATGCCCAGGGGGGCTGCACGCATGGGTGGCACTTTTCAGCTGCACAGGGATGCTCAGAGCACCCCAGGAACTCACCTGGCATTTAGTTTTGGCTCCGTAGTAGGTGTCAGCTTCAGGGGACACCATGAAGCAGTCGCTGTCTATCTGCACATCGCAGGCATGGAAAGGGAAATGGATCTTTGCTGGGGGCACAGGCAGGAGCAGGTTGGTCCTTGTGCTGGCAGACCTGGGCCCACAGTGGACCCTTTGCCCCACCTTGGGGGCCCCTGCCTGTGGATCCCTGATGCCACCCCACAGCAGTGCAGGTGGGTGCAGACTCACTGCCGCACTCAGCTCCACCGTAGCCCGTGTCGCAGAGGCAGGAACACTCCTCCTTCCTGAATCTTCCATGGAGACACTGCCCGCTGCACCTCACTGTGGGCACAACACTGCATTAGCTGTCAGGGGACTCAGCAGCCCCTGCCCGTCCCACGCTGCTCCCCCTGTGCTGGCTGTGCTGCCCACACTGCGCTGGCTGAGCCCATGCATGCCCTATACTGACCCTGGACACACCCTGCCCACACCCTGCCCACTCTGTGCAAACGCACGCCCTGCAGCAGCCAGGCACAAGCCTCTGAAGGGTGCACGGTGCCCTCTCACCTTGGCAGTACCTGCCCGTGTAGCCCGGGGGACAGGCACATTGGCAGCTGCTCATGTCGAGGCGCCCGCTGTTCCTGCAGCTCATGCGACAGGGGTTCCTGGGCACCTCTGGAAACACCAGAGTAGCAGTGAGGGTGTCAGGAGTGAAGGCAGCATCACCAGGGTCATGCAGGGGCCATGGTGACAGGGGGACTCACCGCAGAGCCCGCCGCTGTGGTCCCAGGACTTGAAGCAGCCAGACAGGCTGGCGGTGCAGAGCGAGCACCAGGGTCCCTGCTTGTAGGGCAGGATGGGCGTCCCGGCCACCTCCCAGTTGCCCCTGGTCCCACAGGCAGATGGAGAAAGATGCCCCACCCACCCGTGCAAGCCACACTCCTTTCTGGGGCAAGCCTACACCCCCATTGCAAAACCACACCCATCTCTAAATCACAGCCCTGCCCACATTCCCTGGTCCCACCCACTTCCAGCACTCAGTCCTGTCCACAGCACTCAGCCCTGCCCACTTCAACACACAACCCTGCCCACACCATCCAGACCCTCCCACTTCCAAAACAGAGCCTTATTTGCATTTCCCAGCCCCACCCACATCACCCAGCTCCACCCACTTCCCATGCACAGCCCCACCCACCACCAGGGCAAGCTCCGCCCCTTCCCTGACTACTCATCCCATAGGTCACTCGATGTCCCTACCTGGACACACCTGGTTGAGACTCCAACCACATCACCAAGCCCCGCCCACTCACACCAAGCCCCACCCTCTCAGCCACACCCACCACGCCCCAGCCCCACCCGCAGCCCCTTACCCCGGGGAGTAGGCGCAGGCGAAGGCCTCGCTGGGGCCGTGGGGGCCGGGGCAGCGGTGCCGGCCGCAGCCCAGCTGCCCCGCAGTGGCCCACACCAGCTGTGGGAGAGCATTTGTCACAGGGGCCCTGGACCCCAGTGGCCCCCCCGTGTCCCTCGTGCCCACCTGGGTGTAATGGCGGCAGGTGGCATTGCCGGTGCAGCGCCCTGTCCCGTAGTCATAGCGTCGTCCCTCAGCGAACCAGAGCTCCAGCACTGCCCCGAAGCCTCCGGCGCCCGCCGGCAGCAGGACCTCGCTCCAGCCCAGCTGAGGGGCTGGTGGGGGAGTGGGATCCTCCAGGCAGCTGGCTGCCCGTGCCCCCGCCAGCCGCCCCAGCTCCTCACTCCACTCCTGCAGGGATGGGCATGAGCCACCCAGGGAACAGCCCAAGAGGGGTTTGGGGACCACTGAGGTGGTCAATCCAGGGGGTCACTGGGGGACATCAGAAGGTCGATTATGAGGGATGCTGCAAGGGATCCCTAAGGCCCAATCCTGCCTTTGGTATGTGCAGCAGTGGGGTGATCAGGAGACATCAGAGGGACATGGGGGACCTCAAAAGGCACCTCAAGTGCCCAGCCCTGCTTTGGTGTGCCCTGGATGTGGCAGTGTCGATGGCATGCTCTTCCCCGGGGGCCCCACACCAGCCAGCTCTTCTGCTTCATTAGCGTGTTAGCAAACAACTGTGTATCACCCATGGCTGCCCACCTCCCTGGGCATGGAGTGGGAGCTGGATGTGACATCGAAGGTGGGGGACACGGGACCTGCAAGGGGGCTCACCAGCTTCTGCATGTTGGCAGCAGGGGGCTGCACTTTGCTCCTCAACTTGTTGTGCAGTGAGAGCACCAGGAAAGTCTCCTTCATGCTGAGAGCTGGGGGGGACAGCAGGGGATATGGATGGGGCCAAGGGGGCTGAGGGGTACAAATGCCCTCCCCTTATCCCTGGCTGTGGCTGGGCCCTTCGGGGGGCCGTGGGAATTCCCCCTGAAGGGTCCAACCGCAGCCGGGGATACCAGGAAAGCACCCGGGTCTCCATGGAGACTTGAGGGGAAAGAAGAAAGAGCTTTTGGGCTGAGAGCACAAAAGGGGCAAGGGGCCGAGGGGGGTGGGCAGCCCGCTGGGCCCCTGTCTCGCACGGGTGGGCTGAGACTGCCAGGAATGTACCCCCTCTGCCCCCCTGCCTCTGTCCTGCCAGGGTCCAGACCCCACTGGGCTAGACCCATCGCTGGCCCCCATCACCAGCTACAGGACCCCCAGCCCCATTCCATCACTATCTCCATCCCATTACCAGCCCCTGCGCCCCCTGGTTCCATCGCAACACCAGCCCCAGAGCCCCCCAGCTCCATCCCATCACCAAGTCCATGCCCCCTCTCCCAGCCCCATTCCATCATCAGCCCCCATCACCCACCAAGCCCCCACTGCCATCCCTGGGTGCCCATGACCCATCCAGTTCCCCACACATCTGGTCTGGCCAGAGGGGACGGTGCTCAGGGTGCACTCACCCCCCAAACCAGCTGCCTCCCCACCCTGCTGCCGGAGAGGCAGCCCCTCTCCCAGTTACCTCCTGGAGCCAGCGGGGACAACTTTTCTGGAGCATCCGACCTCGTCTCACCCACCCTCCACACCAGGAGGTTGCAAACCAGGAGGACAAAGTGCTTCATGAAGGTCCTGGGATGGGGGGACCAGATCCCCAAGCTCCGGAGGGAGGACTGGGGAGAGCCGAGCCGCCCCGCAGCAGCCCCGGCTTTGGGGCGAGCTCGGCCGCGCTCCTGCGTGCGTGTGTGTGTCTGGTTGCAGGATTTGATCCTATTCAGGACTCCAGACAGGCACCGCTGGGCAGCGGGAACAAAAGCTTGACGGGTGAGTAATAGCTCTGTCAAAACAGTTGCTCGCTGGAGCGAATGTGGCAGACAACTCCCGGGGCCCCGGGCTGCAGCCCCGCCGGGATGTCCCGCAGCGGGGTCAGCCCTCCGTGCTCTGCCCCAGCCCCGCTGCCGAGCTGGGGTCGGGGAGGGTCGGGAGGTGAAGGCAGCAGGAGCGGGGGTCGTAAGCGGCACCCACTTGGGGGAGACGGGGAGACTGGAAGCCAAGGGGCTGGGGCAGAAGGGGGCCCCTGCTGCCAGCCTTCCTCCTGTCCCATGAATTAAACATGCCGGGGAGGTAACTCACACCGCGGCAGGCATGAAGCCAAATACCCACTCCGAAGTGCTGGGCAGCGCGGTGTACAGGGTGGGAGGATGCGAGAGCCAGGGGCCGGCAGCGGGAGAGATGCTGGGCCCAAGGGGGCCATGTCTCGGCAGCACCCAGGGTCGGGTAGGTGTCCCAGAGCCCAGGCTGCTCAGGGGGCTCAACAGCACTCTGAGAGCTCTGCCTCAGCACAGGGCTCCCAGAACCCGTGCAGGTGATCCCCTGGCACAGGGCAGAGTTGTGGGCTTCAGATATCCCTGCTCAGGATTCTGAAATGCCACAGGCAGGCGGGACTGGGAGAATCCTACCCACCAGCTGTCAGGGCTGAGCTGGGTGTCAGCATAAACCCAGCTCTAAATGCTTTAGTTCCCTCAGCCTGAGTGTAACCCCGACTCTGGCCTGAACCACGGCACTAATGCTAATGCCAGCCCCAACGCTTGTGCAAACACTCCGGCTAATATGGATCTGAACCCTTGGCACTGGTCCTAACATTAAAATTAACTCTAACTAAAAACCTGACTTTAGCCCTAACAATAACTTTAATGCTAATCAAAACATTAAACTTAATGCCAACTCCAAACCTAATACTAATGTTAACCCCAACTCTGATACTAACCCCAATTCTAACACTAACTCTGATCCTAACCCTAATGCTAACCTCATCCTCAGCCTTAATGCTGACTCTAACATTATCCCTGACCCTTATGTTAATGCCGACT
Organism: Pomatostomus ruficeps; assembly: GCA_013400735.1. Lineage (NCBI taxonomy): Eukaryota > Metazoa > Chordata > Aves > Passeriformes > Timaliidae > Pomatostomus > Pomatostomus ruficeps. The sequence goes on from VYZT01063343.1 coordinate 31,315, forward strand.
GTACCATCAACTGCACCCCAACTCCAGGCTGCAGCAGAGCCCTGGGGTTCCCTTCTGAACTCCAGCCAGGGCTGAGTTCACCGCAGCAAAGCTGTGCAGAGTCCAGTGAGCCCACAGCATTCCTGGGCTACCCCTCCCAGTAGCCCCAGCCCCACCAATGAGCAGAACCCCCGCACAGACCCCAAAGTCATCTTTTCTCCCAGGAGACTTTCCCAGGCTTAGCTAGCGCACGGGATTAGCCTCATCCTGCATCTCTGCATGCCGGGGAGCCCCAGAGCCGGGACTGGCCGTTTGGTGAGCCCGGCACTGCCGGTACCACCGTAAGTGCCGTGACAGCCACTGCCTGGCCCCGATATCTGCTGGCCCTGGGACATGAAAGGCCTCAAAGCCTCTGATGTGCAGAGAGGGAAAGGAGCGTAAGGGAAGGGAAGGGAGAGGCTAGAGCTGGTGCCAAGGGGAAACTTTCCTACAGCTCGGCCTCAGGCAGGGGAAAAACCAACAAACACATGGGCACAGGCTGCAGATAAATCCCAGTGAGTGCAGGAACGCGGCTGCGAGCAGAAACGGACTGTTGGTGTCTTCCCCTGGAGTCAGCCCCGGCGTGATGCTCCTCATCGCACTGCCAGCCTGGCTGGCCCTGGGCATCCTGCAGCTGCCCCTTGGCGGCTCCCAGGTAAGGACCCTCATTCCCTCCCCTCCAGCCCCACAGCAGACCTCCTTCTGTGGGCTGCTCAGCACCCACCTCTCACACCCCAGCACCCTGACACTAGCCCAGAGTGTGGGTATGGCACAGCCACAGTACCCGTGGAGCTGCCAGGGTCAGGGGGATGGTCATGGGGCTCTTCCCCTGCAGCAGTGAAACGATGTTAAATGCTCTCAGGGTATCCAGCTTCTCCACAGCATCCAAGTGCCAAAGTAGGACTGGGAAGTGGGGGCTGAGGCTGGAGAAGACATGGAGCCAGGGTCAGACTCCTGCCAGGATGGGAAGGGGCTCTGTCCAGGGCAGAACATCCAAACCAACCCCAAAGATGCTTCCTGCTTGAAAGGGTCCTCCCAGGCTGCGGCAGGGTGGCCAGGAAACCCAGTGGGTGTTTAGGGTGTCCCCATGTTCCCCCAGGAATGCCTGAACCGGCAGCAGGCGCTTAGCATGGTGCAGCAGATGCAGAAGCTGCTGGTGGCACAGGAGGCTGCCCACCTGCGGGGCATGCGCGGGCTCCAGCACCAGCTTTCCATCCTCCAGAGCCGCCTCCAGAGACCAGCTGCCAAACGCAACGGTAACCCTGGCTGGTCACCACCATGGGTGACATCTGCATGGGGCCGGCTCTGATCCCTGGACCCACACAAACAGCCTGGGCAAGGGATCCCCAGCTCCCTGTCAGGCTGGGGTCAGCTCCAGGCTGGCAATGTCAATCCCCACCCGTGTCTGTCTGTCCACAGAGACCTGTCCACAGCTGGCAGTGCCCCTGAATGGACGGATGCTGGGCCGGAACCTGCGGGTGGGCCACGAGGTTCACTTTGTCTGTGATGCTGGCTTCCGGCTGGTGGGCTCAGAGACACGATCCTGCCGGCACAACCGCACTTGGAGTGGCACTCAGCCCTTCTGCAGAAGTGAAGTGGAGCAGGGTTGGGGTGTCAGGGGCTCTGCCCTTCCGACGGGCTCCTCTGTCACCCTGAGCTGTAGGGTTCCATTGCTCTGCCCAGAGGCTGCAGCAATGGGCACAGGGGTTGGGCAAGGATGCACTTCTCCAGCTGCTGCTCATGAGCTCTTTCTCCCTAGGTATTGATGACTGCTCCAGCAACCCGTGTGCCAACAGCGGGACCTGCGTGGATGGCAACCAGAGCTACACATGCCTCTGCCCCCCAGGCTGGTCAGGCCCCAGCTGCCAGAGCCCCATCTACTCCTGTAGGTGCCTGGGTTTGAGCTGCAGAGGACAGGGATTCTCATGGGGACAGTACCTGGCCATGCTGCACCTGTCTCTCCCCTCCCTGGCAGCCCCCTGGAACCTTGGCCCCCACCATCTCCCCATGCCCCAGCATATGACACCTGCTGTCCCCTGCAGACTGGGTGACACTGAGCAACACCTCCTTCAGCCGCCAGCCCCGCTGTGCTGAAAGCCGCTCGGGCTCCCGGCGCTGCAGCTGTGATGCTGGCTTCCAGCTGCGACCTGGTGGCGTGTGCCAAGGTAAAAGGGGGGTGAAGATGGTGGAGGGTGGGCAACCAAGTCTTGGAGGCAGTGGCACCTCTGGCCATTCCCCACTTTGTCCACCCTAGATGTGGATGAATGCCAGCTCTACCAGTCCAGCGCCCAGACACGGATTTGCCTCCATGACTGCCTCAACCTCCCCGGCTCCTATCGCTGCCTCTGCCCCCCTGGGTACCTGCTCCATGCTGACCACAACGTCTGCGAGGGTAGGAACCCAGGGTTCAGGGCAAGGAGCCTCCCATGGGAAGAGGGGTGCAGTGGGGACAGCCCCACTCACCCCGTGTCACCACCACAGACGTGAATGAGTGCGCTGGGAAGCAGCACAACTGCACCCAGGGTGACCTCTGCATCAACATCTTTGGGGGCCACCGCTGCGTGCGCCCCAAGTGCCCCCCGCCGCGCCACAACACCAGCTACGTCAAGACCTCTGCCTTGTGAGTACCATACTGTGCATGGCTCGGGCTGCGTCATGCCCTGTCCCTGGGTGATGGGTCCTGTTTTGCTCTGGAGACTATATTGTGTCACCCAGGGGCAGCAGGGAAAGTGCCAGCCAGCACTGGTAGCAAACTGCCGCATGGGGTGCTTGGGTATGCTTGGCATGCTCCCTGATGGTCTTGGGATGCCGGGGGTGCAGGTGGGAGCACGCCAATACATGGTGGCTTTATCCAGGATTCTGGCCCCTCTCAGAGCCCCAGCCTGGGGGGAATGATGCTGGTTTACCTCTGCTGCACATCCATGTGGTGCCATCAACTGCCTTCCAGCAGTCCCAGCCATCCCACTCTTGAAGTTAAACTGTTTTGTGTCAACCAAACAGAAAAACATCCCTGATCCTGACAGGTTCCTCTTCAGGAGGCACATCTGGCTCCCTCCCTGGCTTTCAGCGGGGACTGTGGTACCCACCCAGCCCCAGCCTCAGAGTGTCACCCAGAGCTGTGTCCGTGCAAGCCATGGCATTTGCCTGGCAGAAACAGGGATGAGGCAGAGATCCAATGCCAGGCAGACTCAGATGTGACTGTCTTGGGTTGCTCTGCCACAGGACCGACAGTGGTGCTGGAGATGCTGCCTGTGGCACAGGCTGAGCTTGTTTGCAAGGATGAGGGCAGCTCCCTGAGAGCCAAACCATGGCACTGAGTGGTGCCATCACTTGTCTCCTGGCAGCCAGTGTGAGAGGAACCCCTGCCCCATGGACAGCCGAGCCTGCCACCTGGCTGCCAGCTCCATCTCCTTCCACTACCTGCCGCTCCAGGCCAACCGCACTGTGCCCCGTGTCCTCTTCAAGATGTCCACCACCCGCTTTGTGGGTGACAGCCTGCGTTTCACCATCACGGGTGGACGGGGTCAGGGCGTCTTTGCCGTGCGGCGCTCGGACCGGCAGACGGGAGAGCTGCTGCTCACCAGCCCCCTGGCAGGGCCAGCCACGCTGGAGGTGGAGCTGGAGATGAGCGAGTTCTCCCACAAAGTCCTCCTGGGCAAGCACATCTTCAAGGTCACAGTCTTTGTGTCCCCGTATGTGTTTTGATTCCCTTTGGAGGCAGGTGTGGGGCCATGCCAGGGTCTCTCCTGGGGAGCAGTGGACCAGGTTCAGCTCAGTGGTCCCAGTTTTTGTCCCATTGGAGATAATCCTCTCCCATCATGCTTTCTCATAGCCTCCTCAGCAAAAACTGTGTCCCTGTAGGAAAAACCCCACGGGCAATGGAAGGACCAGCCTGGGGGTGCCTGCCTCTGCCAGCCCCCCTCCTCTTTGCCCACATGGCACACGGAGGGGAAAGACAGAATGAGCCAACAGCACTTGGCACGCAGATTCAGCTTCTTGTATCTTGTAATCTCTAATAAAAGAAAAGCGGCTGTAGGAAGGGTGTCCTCCTTGCTCTATGTTTTGTGCTCCTGGGACAAGGCTCCTGGGGACAGCTGGTGGCTGTGCTGATGGCAGAGTCACCTTGCAGAGCCTGGGGTGCCAATAGAGCTACCAAGCCCATCCAGGGTCATGCAGTATCCATGTCCCTTCCAGCAGCACTGTTCCTGGGACTCTGAAGAGCCCCCCAATATAAAAATGGGAGATGGGTTGAACAGAGAACGACAGAATGGTTTGGGTTGGAAAGCGATCATCTTGTGCCAACTCCACTGCCATGGGCAGGGACAGCTTCCAACATGCTGCCCTGAACCTCCTGCACAGCCAAGACTGTCCTCAGTCTGCTGCCTTGGCAGTGCCTGGAAAGCACAGCAGGGCTCCCTGGCACTGGTGAGCAGGGGATGGTGACAGGGGTTGTGCTTCCTTGTGTCCAGGAGACTTCCCTCTGCAACAGCTCTGACAGGAGCCGAGCACATTGCTGGTCCAAAGTGCAGCTCCCCAGCTCGCCAAGCACTCGAGCTGTTCCCCGGCACCTGTCTCGAGGAGGGTGGGCGGTGAGAACAAGAGGGGTGCAGCCCCCACACTCCTTGGGCATCCCCTGCCACCGCCAGCATGGCCAGAGCCCTGCACAGGGGGAGCAGCCGGGGGTTGAAAAGGTGACGAGGGCCTTTGGGGACAGCGAGCGAAGGACACGCCGCCTCCGGGCCGCCCTTCACTGCGCACACAGAACCCTTCTTAGGTGAGAGTCCGGCCAGTGCCCCTCGCACAAAGCGGCCGCTGTGCGCACACCGCGGGCGGCTCATAAAGAGCTCCTTATGCACCGCCGCCGGCACGGCCACCGGGGCCGGGCTCCGCACTCCTGCTCCGCTGGACCGGGCGGAAAAACCTCCCCAGGGACAGCAGAGCCGCGGGCTGGGCTGGGGGGGCCTGCAGGGCTGCGTCACCAAAATCCGCAGCTGGCCCGTGCCGACTGCGGCCACAGGCTGGGATGCAAAATAGGGAATTACAGGATAAATATTTATGCCTGCGCACGAGGTGTCCCAGCCAAAATGGACACCACAAATGGGGTTTTGCGCAAGTTCTCTTCTCCTTTCAAACCTTCTGGTACAACTGGACTAGTCAGTAACACCCACATCACTGGCTGCTAATGGCAGTGAAAGTTTGCAAAGTTCACTACAAGAAGGGCATGGAGGTGTTGGAGTGAGTCCAGAGAAGGGCAATGGAGCTGGGGAAGGGTCTGGAGTACAAATCTGATGAGGAGCTGCCGAGGAAGCTGGGAGGGCTCGACCTGGAGAAAAGGAGGCTCAGGGGTGACCTTGTCACCCTCTACAACTCCCTCACAGGAGGGTGGAGCCAGGTGGGGGTCGGGTTCTTGTCCCAGGTAACAAGTGATAGAACGAGAGGAAATGGCCTCAAGTTGTGCCAGTAGAGGTTTAAATTCGATATGAGGGAAAATTTCTTCACGGAAAGAGTGGCCAGGCACTGAGACAGGCTGCCCAGGGCAGTGGTGAAGTCATCATCCCTGGAAGTGTTCAAAAGGTGTGTGGATGTGGTACTTGGGGACATTGTTTAGTGGTGAACACAGCAGTGCTGACTTAATGGTTGGACTCGATGATCTTAGAGGTGTTTTCTAACCTTAATGATTCTATGATTCTATTTTCCCAGTGTTCTTGCTGCTTGTTTGATGATGCAGTGAAATGAAGTGGTCACAGCACCAAACCTGCCAGACTTCAGGAAGGATGTGGACAACGCTCTCAGATACATGGTAGTCTTTGGGGTAGTCCTGTGCAGGGCCAGGAGTTGGACTTGATGATCCTTATGAATCCCTTCCAACTCAGGATAATCTATGATTCCATGGTCCAGGCATCCCTGGAATCTGTCTTGCTGAAATTACTGATGCCAGATGATGCTAGGAGGGTTTCCAATCCATCAAACGCTGTGTTATTCTGGTTGCCCAGGGGTATCCTTTATCCTTCACTGATAAAGCAATCCTTATTTCCACGTCCTTTACTTTGTTTTACTTAAGCACAAACCACTGTGAAGCCTCCAGTAAAATTCCAAACTCCCCAGTAAAATTCTGCAACCTCATTAAGTCCCAGCGCAAATCAGAGTATGTATATTAACAAAAATACTACTTTTTCATACCATAAAGACTGGTTGATATTAACAGGGAATGGAATTTCCCAGGAGTGGGGTGGCTTTAGCGCACAACCAGCCTCCACCGCTGGCTCACTGGGCATCTCCAGCCCCATCTGTATGGAATGCCAGCCCTTGGAAGGCTGGGGAGTGTCGTAGGCAGGGTTTGCCCGGGTGTCGGAAGACCCCACACCGGGGCTGATGCAGGACGGAGCCTCACTCCCTTCTCCCATGTCCCCGCGGGCCGATCGCGCCCGGCGCGTTTTGCCCCCTGCGCGCCGCCGTAGCCGTTGCCATGGCGACGGGCCCAGCGGCCCGCGGAGGCTCCGGGAGCTGCCGCGGAGGCCTCAGCCGGGGGCCCCGCGCCCTGCCTGGGCATGAGGCGGGGCCGGGGCCGCTGTCAACCGCTTCTGCGGGGAGAAGGTGAGGTGCGGGAGGGGTCTACGCGGCTCTCACCAGAGTGGCTGCCCGGGAACCCGCTCACCCGGCCCGGCCCCTGGTGCCTGCTCGTGCGTCCCGGTGCCTCTTTCTCTGTCTACCCTGACAGTGACTTCATGCCTTGTTTTTTATATTCGGTGTTTTCTGGAGCTGGGTAGAAAGGCGTGCCGGGCATACCCACTGCGGGTTTTGTAACAGGTAGCTCAAAGTGATGCACGAGCAAGTTTTCAACATCCTAATGAGAAAAGGATTACATGATTGGTAATGATTTCTCATCAGTGATGAGCCAGCTGCCATGTAGCAACTTAAATGATGAATGCAGGCAGATACTGCTAATTACTTCAAAGGGTGAAGTTAGGAATTTTTTATTCCAGCCTGCCTGTTGATAAAACCATGCTGATGAGCATAAATTACATTCTTTGCTATTCTTACACACTCCTCTACTAGTTGATGCAAAAAGACATTTCCAGTCCTTCACCTGGGGCTGAAGGGCTGTTGGCATACCGAGGTCGGAATTGTCCTGCTCACTCTTTCAGCGCGTTGCCGTGCTTGCTCTCTTTCAGCCCTGTGGCATTGTTCTGGCACTGGAACCATTATCACATTATTATAATGTGAGCCAGAGACCTCCTCCTCTTCTTTCATCACTCTCCTGTGCACGTTAGTCAGACTAATTAAAATTGTTTATCATTGTAGATGTTAATTTCACATCCTCGTTAGTTACTGAGGAAGGGTGAGAGTGGTGCAGAGGTACCTCGAGTCAGCTCAGGTCCAGCAGAGCTCCTCTGTGCCAGTTTTGTGATGCTTCCCCTGATATACTGCCTGGTTTGCTCTCCCTGATATCCCAAGTTTTCCGTGAAGTAGAGCAGCCCAACTCTCTCTTGTTAGAAGCTCTCCTGGCCCTGTGGCGAGTGAAAAGCAGCATCTAATAATCTACCACAAACTGAAAAAAGGAGAAATCGCCTCTGAGCTCAGAGCTGTTTCTCTTCACACGTGTCATCATTTTAGTCTCTCTAACTTTGTCCACCTTGGAGCATATCTCCAGCACCAGGGCTCAGTCACAGTGCTTTTGTATCACATCTTTTCATTTTCCATTTTTGACTCCTGTAGATGAATATCTGCAACAAACCTCATAATAAGATAGCTCCAGAGGATTTGGGTGGAGCTGTCCCTGAGGTGAATGTCCAACGCGCTCGAAGAAATGGCTGGAGCTGGCCCCTGCACCTGTTCCAGATCATTGCCTGGCTGCTGTTCCTCTTCTTTGCGCTGGTTGGCTTTGGAATCCTGGTTCCTCTCCTGCCCCGCCACTGGCTGCCCGCTGGGTATATTGTATCCTTGGATCAAGGGAGAACATGGGCTGGTACAAACTGTCACTGGGGGTTTTAACTGTACTTGTTAGGTAGCACAGAAAGCATGGGAGAAAAGCACCTGAGCCAGAATATTTTTCTGAACTATAACCATCATCTTGATCTTCTCCTGACTATAAAAACCAGTTGCTTTGAGATCCTCGCTTTAGGTCACAGATGTTCTGCTTGTCTCCTTCATCACTCTCTATTAAGGTTACTACCTTTGCCTCCGATGCTCTTCTGCTGCTGTGTCTCCTTTGCTTTATATTCTACAAGTTTGCTGCAGGGTTTGAGGGAAGTCGTACTAAAAAAGCCCTTCCTGAAACATCCTTGTTGTGAAGGCAGCCCCACCTTTTTTTCTTGGAAGTCTGGTCTAGTGAAAGGGCGTGTGCACAGCCTTAACCACTCTCCTTTCCAAGGAGTCTGTGTGGACTAAGAAACTTGGACCTATGTCAACAGTCTGTACTTGGGGTCAGATTTTGGTAAGTAAAAGTAACTTTTACAAACGCCCTGTGCTAGGAAGAACATTTCTGCAAGGCAGAGTAGCACATAATGAGGAGGGATATTCCTGTAGATTTAGTTATCTCTTTCTGGAGGATATTTATTACAAGACGAACATCTCTATCAATAAAACTCAGATTAATGTGCTGCAATCATTTATGTAGCAATTTCTAATTCTATGCCATAAATTTCTCGTCTGTGTGGGATTTGTGTATTAAGGATTAAAAGTCCTTAACTGTGTGCTTCAGTGTCCAGGAGTGTGTTTTATCTACCATTTAGTTGTTCATCTTACTGCAGTCTCCATTGATCCTGCGGATGCAAACGTGCGAGAAAAAAACTATCTGGGGCCTCTGGCCACCTTCAACCGTAACCAACACGCACATGTCATTGAGAACCATCACTGCCATGTCTGTGATGTAGATGTGTAAGTATCTTCTCCTTCCTTTCTACTGCTCTGTCTTCTTCACCATTGCACTTCACCATTAGTCCTTAATGTCAGATGGTAAGATTTGAAATTGAGCCCCTGAACTGCTACAGTGCAAGCTAAGCTTCGTTCTGTGGCAGGGCTCAGGTAGTTGGGTAGGGGCCTTCTGTCACATGTGTTTTATTTCATTGCTCACATTGTGTGGAGAGGGCTGTAGTGTTCCACGTTCCCTGGGTGTTGGTGTCTTACCTGACAGTGTGTAACTACTGTGTTTGTGTGTGTGTGTACTTGTCTCTGCCCGGATGCTGACCAGTAGCAGGAAATGCTTGGAGGGCAGGCATTAAGATCAAGCTCTGTAGTACTGCTGAAGGGATTCAAATAAAAATTCAACAATCTCCAAATTAAAAATCATGCAGTGCATTGAAGGGCAAATTTTGTAGTGTTTGGGATTGTGGTCCAGCAGCAGCAGATAAGTTTGGGAAATTAAGTACTCCTGATGCAGAAGGTTTACTCACTATTACCAGGATCTGTGCTGCTGTGTTTGAGTCACTGAAAAGTCGTAGTAGTGAGCTGGTGCTGCCACGCTAATGCCACCCTTTCTTTGACAGGAGTGCCAAGTCAAAGCACTGTGGAACTTGCAACAAGTGTGTGTGTGGCTTTGACCATCACTGCAAATGGCTCAACAACTGTGTGGGAGAGAGGAATTACTGGTAAGAGCTTGGCATTGTGACAGAAGCACAGCACTGCATTGATAATGTGGCTCTTTCTCTTTCCAAGGTTCTCCTGTATCTCAGTCCAGTCTGTACTTAGCCATGCAGAACCACTTTTCTTTTATCCCCTGGCTGAATAGAATCAGTCACGAGAAAACTAGATGGAAAATACAAGCATAATCATGACATTCAAAAAACCAGGGATAAAATTCCTAAACTTAGAATGTCATAGCTGAACATCTGTAAGTAAAAACAGAGAACATAGACTTATTTTTTGGTATTAGGAAAAGCTTACAGGATGTTAATTGGGTGTTCTTAGTGGTTCTGAGAGCTGAAGTAGGAATGGAACCGTGATGCTGCTGTTCCAATCTGAAACAACCTGCGTTCAGATCATGTGCTTTCCCTGCAAGACTTGCCAGTTGGCAGTAGTCACAGCAGCATATAGGGACCTCTAATCCATGCCAGGTTTCAGATAAGGATAAGGAGACTATCACTGATGCTTCTCAGTTTACTTTCCTGCACTAAAACCCCGTGGAAAGCAAAGTGTTGTTGTTGCTGGGTGCCATGTTACACTGCCTTCAGATTTTGTGCAGGGAGCTCTTTGTCTGTCCTAGATAAACTTGACTGTTTTGTAACCATGGTTGCACTAAAGGGTCACAGTTTAGTTCCTCAGGGTAACAAGAAATAAGTAAAGCTGTTCAACAGTATCTATCATAAGTGTAAGAAAGCATGACTGTAATTTGAGATAGCTGTCTCTGTCTTTATTAGAGGCTGGGATATTGAATTGTCTGTGTGATGTTATTGAAGCCACTGAGACCTCTCCCCTTCCTGGCAGGCTCTTTTTGAATAGTGTGCTGTCTGCCATTCTGGGCCTGGGGCTTCTGCTGCTCATCGCTTTCTACGTCTTCGTGGAGTTCTTCGTTGACCCCGCGGTGCTTCGCTCTGACCAGCACTTTGATGGTACAGCACTGCTTCACATGAGCATCCTGGGAATCAGCCAGCCTATCTTGATGAGGGTTTGGATTCTGTGAGCTCCTCCGTGGAGGAGGAATTCCATTCCTTACTACTTCGATTTTGTATTTCTGTTAGAGTATCTCTGCTCAGGTGGATGGAATGTCTTTCCTCACAGAGCTAATTGGTCTTCCTAAAAGTCCTGCAGGCACCAGATTTCTTAGGCTTCCAGGGCGTAATGGGTCTGCAGCTACTTTTGAGTTAACAAGATTTCTAGCTGTAAAGTTTATTTAGACATATTTCATACCTGGACAATCTACTTACCTCCAACTCTCTTTGTTTTACAGCTCTGAGGAACCACATGGACCGTTGGTTTGTGTTTCTTCCTGCTTCCCCTGTTGAGACTCGGGCACCTGCCATTTTGGTCACAGCTGGGATTTTTATTCTTCTGAGCCTAGTGACCGTGATCCTGCTGGGCCACCTCTTGACCTTTCACATCTATCTCTGTAGGTGTTTTGTTCCTGTCATCTACACCCCCATTTCATTTTTGCTTATCTTCTACTGATCCTGCATTCACTTTGTTCACCCATGTCACTGATATACACCCATTGTGCAAGATTGCCATTGAAAATGTACAAAATTGGGTTTTAACATATATTTCTGAGTTCCCCCAGAACCAGGTAGGCTTGTCAGTACATATGTACTGTGGGGCTTGTGTTGAGCCTCTGCAGCCATATTTAAGCTATATTATCCTTAAACTGAAAGCACATGAGAGAGTATTGGAAAGGCCAGGTGGGATGAACTAGTCAATCCCAGCGTGGTGCCAGCGATGGCAGATTCAGATTGACTCTGCATATGGCCTTTGTGAGTCTCCTCGCTGTGCTCCCCAGGACTTCTGTTGTGTGAGAGAGCCTGTTTTTCCCTTACCCCAGAGAAATATGGATGTACTGAGCTTAATTTCTGATTGGAGTACCGCCATCCAGGTTAAGGTCCCTTTATGGAAATTGTAGCATGTTTATACAAGAAGACTTGTGGAATTCAGAGGAAGAGGCTTTCAGAAAGGCTCCTCTTTAGATCTAGTGCTTGTTGCTCTGTCAAGAAAGGATATTTATGTTTGTTTATGTGGAGATGCGTATCAAAACCCTTTTTTCATTCATCATCTAAAATTAAGCCAGTGCTTTTTGGCTGCTGATGAAAGTCATGATAGGGGAGGATCTTACATTTGCAGTAGTTGGTGGTGCCAGAACTAGGGAAGAAGGGATGTGGTGGAAGAGAAGTGAGGACAGCGGTTACAGAGGATCCTTGGATGGATTTTCAGGTTCTCAGTTAACAGATCTGCAGATGCCAACACAAACTAGGTCAGCACAAACCAGCACGGCTCCAGGAGCAAAACAGTCGCACTGCTGAAGTGTGGTGCTCGATAGGTGAGTGTTCCTCAGCTGGCACGGACAGTGCACTCGCTGAGGACGCTGACCATCATTTTCCTGCCAGAGCCTCTTTGAGCTGGACTGAAATGTGGGCGCGCTGCAATTTTACTTCCTTGGCAGAATTGACAGTTGGCTTTTCTGGGTTCGTGGCAATGCCTGGAGATTTGACAGGTCGATCTAGCACTGTAGAAAGACAAAAAGCATAACAAAGCTGGGGCCACACCAGGAAGGTTTCTTCTGAATGAGAAAGGATTATTCTGGTTAGTCCTGAGTGGTATTTATCCTGTCCTTCTGTACAGCTTCCACGAGAGGGTGCTCCCTGCCCGAGATAGTCACCTGCTTTATCTGTCAGACAGAAACCTCAGTCTGTGCCGCTAGTTCTGCTCTGGGCTTGGGGGAGTTTTTGCTGCTCTTGTCCTGGGGTAATTCATTTTCCTCTTTCAGAATAAATTTCAAGCCAAATTAACTTCTACGTTTGACCCAATTTTAAATCTTTATTTCTTATGTGGAAACAGAATTAATGCTATTTTAAAAAATGTTTTATTACATTATAATCTGCTGCCCTAGTGAAATTGTTCCCAGCTGTGCAGAATGTAGTGCGTAAGCCCTCGCTTTAGAGAGGGATGTTACCACACTGAAGCCTGTATTGTGTGCTGCATATGAGTGTGCATTGCACTTACCACTGCATTTGCTCTCACAACTGGGTTTCAGGGACGTAGACAAAGTATGTCTGAACTTAAGTAATTGTCAATAGTCTCCTCTGAATGCTTTAAGATAGACAGTGTTGTAATGAACTGTCTACCCTCTTTTGGGACTAGAAATACCCTTTACCAATTCAAATGTAATTACTGTTGGTCAGTATTTCTTCATATAACTTTTTGGTTTTTGATAATTAAATTACAGAAATTAAATACTACCCCTCTGAGTGGTACTGCCCTTGGGCTTCCCATTAAAAAAAATGGCTTAAGTCATGTATGACTATGAAAATTTAGCATCTAGTTGTGTTACAAGCACAGTGACAATTTCAGTTATTTTCCTGATTTTAAAAAGGAAAGCAAGGAAGTAGGTTATTCTCAAAATAGTAGGTCAATGTGTTCAAAATTTCTAGTCTTGATTCAGACCCAGTTCTAGAGGCATTTGGTGAAGCATGGCACTTCAGAAGCTTGGAAGGAGGATATTTTTTTTTTCTTCAATACTGAGAGGCTGATAGCAGATAAAAAGAAAAAAATAGTAGAGAATATGGGAAAGGAATATAGGAAAGCATATATTATTCACAGACTTTGATTGCATTTTGCATGTTATTTGCTGCAGTGTTATCTGGCCAAAAAATGCGGTATTTTAAGTAAATAGCTGTATTAAAATATTTTAAAAGTTACACTGTAAGTATTCAGAAACCAACAAAATCTAAATTAAAAATGGTTGATAGGCCTTTGCTTATGAAGCAATATTCTGTTTTTCAAAGAAAGCAAAGGGTGCCATTCTAGGAGCTCTTGCCAGCACCCTGCGCTGTCCCTGTTAAGTAATCACTTGGCTGCAGATGCACATTCGTCTCTATGTTCTCTCCTCCTGGCCAAATGGATCCTGACTTTTTATTTCTTCATAAGGTGATTGCTTTACCAGAGGGGCACCTCTCCTCTGCTCTCCCCCACTTCTCTGTGAAGCAGTCCTGTGTTCAGGGCATAGTTTTGAGGGCTAAGATATCACTGACATAAATGTCTTCAGGCAGAGGGAGGATTTTAGTCCAGGTGATCCTAGGCATCTGCTTTAACTGCTGTGCTTCTGTAAAAAAGGGGGAATAACTATGAGGCTGTGCACTAAAATCCTACAGCATCCATTTCTGGGGTTTACTCTCTAAAAATACCATAACAAGGTCATTATGGGAGGAATATCGGCCTTTTGGACCCTCATAAGATTTTGGGTCTCATGAAGAGACTAAGTTGCTCAGAAATGTCACATGCTTTTGGTGATTCATGAAAGCAGAGGTGTTTTCATGGGGACCTGGAGAGCTCATGAAGTCAGGGACATGTGAACTGCCGGCACACCTGCTTGGCACAAGACAAGCTGTGCATTTGATGCTCACTGGTTTGCACATTAAGTGTCTCAATCACTAAAGGACACATTAACCTGCTCAATTTTTTCTCTCCATTTAGCACCACATACCTTCTGATTGCTCACTGAGCTTTCTGCACAGTACAGATCTTACCCCTGTTGTGCATGAATAATGGATTTGCTCTGAAATGAACTGAAGAAATTGCTGCAGCACAGAAATCTGTATCATTCTAGGAGACTTTAGAATAGCAGGACTATCAGGAGGCATTGTGATGCTGACAATAGAGGATATAGTAGGATGTACAGTGCACAGGTACTTTTGGCTTAGATGATCAGTTTCTTCATGTTTATAGTTACTATTTGATTGTATAGTCATCCAGCCTGTTTGTATAAGTGCAGTCAGGGAGGGGCCTTTCCTGTGCTGACAAGTCTCTTTCTTCCCTTTCAGTGTGGCACAAACTGACTACGTATGAGTACATCCTGCAGCAGCGTCCCCAGCAGCAGCCAGACAAGGTAGACAAGAAACAGGAGTCTTCTTCCTCCCAAGTGAGACCCAGCCAGGTACTCATCCTGCTTTCAGTCCGTTTCTCAAAAACAGCCTTGCTTGTTTGCAAAGTAAACTTTGCTTCACTCTCTTGAGTTCCATATTTTAAAGGCAGTTGTTAGAGATAATACTTCAGAAGTACTTTGATGGAGTTGAGTGGGATGTGAGAGAGTGCAAGGCCTGTAATTCCATGAACACTTTAGGTATAAGCAAGTACTGCTTTCAAAGGAATCAATCCCACCCACTCTCTTCCTCCACCACTTGTTTTGGGCCCTGCACTGTCTCATCTCTTCTGCCAGCACAGCTGTTCATTAGGACAGGGTGGGGGAACTCATCTGAGTAACAATAAACTTTATTAAAAAAATAGTTGAGCTGGCTCAGCTCCCTCCCATTTGGTTCACCAGGCAGTCACATAAATGCCTGGCTCAGCACGAATGAGGGTGACTGAAGAGTGGGAAGAATCCTGTCCGTGAAAAGGACAGGACCATCTGTTTGGGTGGCACTGCACATCTTGGGGGCTTGTGTCATGGCTTCAAGTGAGACAGGCTCTAAGGCTGGAGAAACTGGGGCTAATCATTGAGCAGCTAATAATGCCAGTAATTTAACCATCTTGAAAGTGAAAAGGATATCAGTTTTTCAGAAATGACCCAGATATCTGCTTTTCTTTGAAGTGAGTTTGTATAGTGATAAGGGTCCTTGTTATTACCATGATGTTGATCTATATCTCTGTAAAAAGACTTCTACAAGCTCTTAAATGCTGCTAGACTCTGCAGAGGCAAATATATCAGACTCTGAATTGAGAGGTTCAGTGTAATTTATTTTGCTACAAGGCAAAATAAATTATTGGATTAACTCAAATTTTGACTGGACACATTCTGTACTGACTTTAGGAGGGGATTGAACTAGAAACTTCCAGAAATTCTTCCTAGTCTAAATTATTCTGGGATTCTCAGTCAAGTGTAACTTTTCATTTTATGCAAGTAAGTTATCTACTACACAAGCAGTTTTATATTTCTCAAGAAATTAATTAAATACAAGCTTCATCCAAGTATTCTGTGCAGAGATACTGGGATCTCTCTGGATTCATCCCTAGTTCTTCCCTATCAACACGAAGGAAAGTGAGCTCATTCAGTTTTATATAATATGAAGTCCCTAGCTTTTCATATATATTTTTTACTGTTTTGGAAAAGTTGAACTTTCAGTTTAAACAGAGGTTTCCATAACAACAAAAATATTTGGCACTTTGTTTCACAGAGCTTTGCTTACTATGAAAATTAAAACGATAATAAAACATTAGCTCTAATCATCTAGTTACTGAATTTTAGTTGATACTGAAAATGTATTTGAATAGGAGTGGACTTCATGTGTGTGTGCACATTTGGGATGTTGGCATTCAACGACATTCTCCTGTCACTGGTTCTTATCTAGATATGTGTGAATATGGTTGATTTGAAGCAGGAAGCCTGGAAGGAGCAGGGTGAAAAGGAGTTTGGTGTTTCAGGGCTGCAGTTAGTACCTTGGGGAACAAGAAGGACTGGATGATGCCCAGTAACATTGTTAAGAAAAATGTTAACCCACCAGATTTTCCTTGTTTCTTACATAGCAACCAGAGATAAACACAAACAAATAGATTGGAGTAGGAGGACACCAAGTGACTTGCCTTTTGTAAGCTGTGTTGAATACAGCCTTCTTTAGCTCGAACACTGCAACCCTTTGTAATTGATCCAACATGTTGTAAGCATAAAATGGAAATCATCCTCTTCCCACTTTTGTCTGAACTATTCATTCATTTTAGGGACGAAGAAGAAACATGCATTTCCCCTTTAATGCTTGTTTTTGAGCCTTATTCAAGCTTGGGTGTTGGTTTTGGCTTCAGTTTTCCATGTTGGTCTGTGGTTAAGTCTTCGGCTATGTTCAGGTTAAAGGATTCTTGTTCAGGATAAAGAATTCTTATGTACTTGTAGGATCCACAAAGTAAAAGCCCTAATTTTGCACATTTAAGTGGTTCAGATGTCACAAAAAATGCAAAACAGTTGGACACATTGAGCCTTTGCCTCTATTGCCATACCTAAAGCAGGATGTGCAAGTAACCGTTTTTCTGTAGTCATTTGCAGTCCAAAGAAATACAAACTAAAGTAAGCCCTATGCTTTAATGCATAATTGCATTCATGCCAGGGAGCTGGCTTTCATATGAGGCCAGCTGGGATGTGATTCTTCTCACGTTCCTAAAGCTTTGAACTTGCTTTGGAAACTGATTCAGGTTGGTGAAGTTTGATTTTAAATAATAAACACAGATTTTACTCAGCTTCCCTTACATTTTCAGTATTGTTACTTTCTTCCAATGTCAGTGTAAGACGAACTCAGGCTTCACTCTCAGCCTCGACACTTGCAACAGACCCACTTTCCTTGGGACAAGAACTATTTTTTTTCCTGTTCAACTCTGCTTCCCCTCCAATCCAGCCAGCACTTCAGGGCACTTCCTGTCAGTGAAGTGGTTGATAAGGGCAGCTGCAGTGGGCAAGGGAGCTGAATTCATCCTGGGCTTGTAAACCATGGACCTTGGGGTGGTCACAGCTGGAATTTGAACATGACCAGGATTTGCAGAATTTGGGCAGTCTGTAAATCCAGAGGTCTGCTTTCAGCAGGAGCAGCAGCTGAATCCTGACAGCCCAGCTGGCAAAGGGTGGCTTGTCTTGATGCTGCAGTGGAAGGATACTGACTCTCCTGCTAAATGCCTGGAAGCAGAGGGCAGCTTGGACTCTGCTGTGGCTGTAGTTTGTGTCACACTGTGAGAGAACATTGTATTTTCTACTGATTGAGCCTCATTTGTTTTCGTAGTCAGCTCTAATGCTTTACTTTCATTTGTGTGGCTGCTTTGGTTCTACATTATTTATAGAAGGCTGAAATTAACAAAATGGATTTAAAAAGGCTCTTTCATTCCCTGCTTGGAAAGAAATTGTCCATGTTACTCTCAAGATGAATCATTTATTAAGCTCCCTTGAAATGCCAGTCCTGCAGTCCTGTTTGTGTGCTGTGGACATTGAGTCCCGATTGTTTTCAGTTATTCTGTGCAGTGGGATGTTTCCTGCTGCAGCTCATTTCAGCCATGACCTGCTTCCCTCTGAAAGGACCTGCATCTCCTGCCTGGACACTCACAGTGACACGAGTCTGTGTCTGGTGTCCTTCCCTCGTGACTCAGGTGTGTGAGACCTGAATGTAAATCTTGATTGTAAATGTCCCCAAGGAGCTTTGAGGAGACATTTGTGCACACTTTGTGTTCAGTTGGTGATGAGTGATGATCTGACTTGATTTACAAGTTCTAATTGAAATACATGTAGTAAATTTCTGCAGATTATTAATCTTGCACTTGGATAAAGTTTTAAATCACAAGGTCATGTTTGTGATTGCTAAGCCAATTCCCTCCAAATTTTATGTTACCACTTATAAACCAGCTGAAATTATTTTCTATTTTCTTGTTTTATTTGCCTTTCCTTTTTATTCCTGACATCTGAAATGATTTTTTGGCTGCCACTGAATGTGCAGCTCCATGGATTCTTTTCTCATTCAGAGAGTGTTGTTTTGTATATAAAGTTTACACTTCTTTTCCCACATGCTTCACTTCCCATCTTTATCTCTAGCAATATTGATTTTTTTGTGCCATTTTACCACCCTGTAATTCAATATTGCAAAGATCTTCTGCAGCTCTTTGTGGCTGGCTTTCATTTTTAATGCCTTACATCAGGGAGTGTCATCACCAGGCTTCTCACTGCTCTGCTCTTTTGTTGTTTGTTTATGAATTTGTTGAAGTGCAGAGGCCCTGGATTGCTCAGGAATCCATATGTGGCGTGTCCAACTTTGACTTCATTTTCTCAAATTTGCTGATCAGGCTGTTCAGAAAAATAGGTCTTCATGAGCTTTGTTTAGCTATTTTTGAAGCTAATGCCTATCACATTTTAAATCCCTCCATCTTAACATAAAAGCTACTTTAAAATGTCTTTACAGTCACCGCACACAGAAATACGTATGAAGAAGCTCTCTTGATGATTATTCAAATTTAAGAGCAGCTGATAAGTAGTGTCAAGGTTCTTCTGAGCATGGTTTATCATTTTTGATAACAGGGCTTCATACCCTGCATCCCTTGGTGCTCTGACCATCTTAACTTGGTGCTTTTGAGGGAGAATTGGGGTCCTTTCCTGTAATGCAGCACTTGGATTTAGGAGGCTTATTCTTATAATGTTTCTGAAAATACACAATTTTCAAGTTAATCTGTCATTACTCTGCGCTCATCTATACCTGAGGCAAATAAGCAATATATCATATTCGTTTTTAAAAACCAGCAGGTATTAGCCATACAGGATCGCACAAGAAATAGAAAACACTTAATGTTTTTCCTGTATGTTGCATGCTTCCATCTTCCTCACCTCCATTTTGCTTTTAAAAGACATTTTTTGCATTCACTGCGTAGCTCCTCAGATTGAACTGTTGTGTACCTAATAGAAGCTTTAAGTGATATTTTGAATGTGGTCCCAAAAAATGACTAAGCTGGTCCCTGTAAGTGTGATTTGGTTTTGAGCCACATGAAATACTGGCCAGACTAAATGAATTAATCGAGGCCTTCTAATTGTGCCAATCTTGGTTTTCCATCCTCTTAAGCAGCAGATTCTGCTGTGCTACCTGTACGAACAAAAAATGTCTGGCATGAGGAAAAACAATACATCTGCAATGAAAATCCCTCTTCTCCCCTCTGTGTTCATATTAGCCTGAAAGTGTTGTTTGTTTGTTTTTTTTTCCAGGAAGCAGACTTACTGTCAGGTAATCCTAGCTATACAGACCCTGGAATTCTAGTGGAGGAATTCTCAACAGGAACTTCAGGAAAAAGGTGAGAAAAGTCTGGATAAGATTCTCTCAGCAGCATGTGTGGTGAATGGGAAATTGTTTTGAAGGTCGCTGATGGGCCCTAAGACAAAAGTACTTAGAAGGATAGGGAGCACCAGTGTTTTGAGCAAGGCATGGTGAAATCTTTGAGTTTCAGGAAGGTAAATACTTGCAGGAATATTTGCCTTCCCTCCCCTGGGAAAATATTGTTCCTAGAATACTCACTTAAGGCTGTTTTATATTAAATATTTTATATGAAACAGGTTTCTATTAATTGCTTTATATTAAAATTACTTTAAGGCTTCCTGGTTTGTTCTGTAACTCCTATACTGAGCACATTATAGTTACACAATTTCAGGTTGTCGAGAGATGCATCACAACCCTTACAAGTTTATAACATGGGCAAGCACTCGGGAAAACAGGATCTTTGTCTCTTAATTAATCCTTTCCTGTTAACTTGGGTCCCTGGGGATTTCCTTCTTATTTTGCGCAATTGTTCCCCTGCAGTTTTGCTGGGGATGCTGTGTCAGGCAGGGGAGGCTGTGGTCAGGCTGATGTGTACGTGCTGGCAAACAGGGCACCAGACTTAAGTCCTGTCTTAGGGAATCACCTTGTGTGTCTGCTGTGTTTTTAGCTTTCCAAAGCTCTATGTACACAGCCAAGAAGGTGACCCCAAGCAGAGCTCATCTCCTGAGTCCCCATCTCTTCACTCTGTGGCCCCTTCTCAGGTAAGGAGGACTTGTCACACACTCAACCTGCTGCTGACAACCCATCCAGTGCTGGGGCATGCCCACTCTAGAGGGGGCTGTGCTCACCCCTGCTCACACAGGCTCTGCCTCCCCTCAGTGTGTGTCTGCAGGTGTGGCTGTGCCCTGCAGTCACCAAATCCAGGTGATGTTCTCCTGTCTCTGCTCACAGGCATGATCAGAGCCATCCTGCAGTCCCCTCATAAGCTCCCGGCTGTAACACAGCTGTAACCCAATGCCTTGCTGCCCCAGTGCAGCTCAGTGACTCTGTCTGTACTGCTTTGTTGATGTAAGAAGCTCTGCGTGTTTCTGTGGAGCAAAATCCAACAGTTTATATGTTCAGATGAAGCACCTGCCCAGGGCAGGATGGTGTGTGTGGATGTGGAGCTTGAGGGTATGGAACAGCTTTCCAAAGTCTTGGACTGGGCTCCTGATGTTCGTGTTTCTGCATCCAGATGCTCTCTCCTCTTGCTCAGATGGCAGGTGGTGGTGCTTTTCGTCTTTCCTCTAAGCTTATTAATAAGTCTTGCCATCTAGATGGTAAGAAAAATTCCTTTTCATCCATACTGTATTTGGGACAAGGACTGTCCCTTTCTTGGACATCCTGTGCTGTGTGAGTTTTGGTCCCCTCTTCTAGTTTGGCTTTACAAATGCAAGTGGCCAGTGTCTCGTACATACCCCAGCTCTATGAGAGAACAGCTTAAAGGTACCTACACACAGAGAGTCACTGTGTGCAGATAATGTGGGGTGTGTTCATTAAATGTCTATTCTCTATCGCTGCTTCATAGTAGCTCAGTCTTAAATGATAAAATATTCTTGGACTTTGGTTATACCTAATGCTTGTTATTCAAAGTAGGAAGAATTAAAAAGAGGCAACAGGTAAAAAAATTGTCTTATTACTTTGGGCTGGTGAAGTGACTTCCCTTCTCTTGGGCCACTTGCTTTCACAGCAGCAGAAGAAAAGAAGAAAGAAAATGCAGAAAGCTTCTTCCTCAGCAATGGATAGGGGACCTAATGCACACGCTACACCTCAGCCCTCCTTCCCAGATCCCCAGTCAGGTGAGAGTGCCCCGGTCACCTTCTCTGCTGAATTTTGCATAAATGTATGTATGACTTGCTTTAACACTAGTGGATCAGCCCCAGCAGGGTTCATGGGCTTGTTGGTGTCTTTGTGGGGCTGAGAGGTCTCTCTCTCCCTAAGCTTTCTTCTCCCTTTATTTCCATCTGCAGAGTTCCCAGCCACAGCTGCTACCACCTCACCTTCCCACAGCCTTCACCTCTTAGTGCCAGCTTTTCCTCTGAGACCTGCTGTGTCCCCCAGCAGCACGGGCCTCATCCAGGCAGCAGGACCCCCAGCTGACTATCACTCAGAGTCTGCTGAGTCCATGGATGAGATTCCTGTGGCTCAGACTCGCCTTGGGAGCGCAGTCATTCAAGGGCCTCCTAAGAATAACTCAAGCAACTCTCAACATTATCCCTTGTCCGCAGACAATCCCAGAGGAGGCAGGAAGAAGAACCTGTATTCTGGGCACAAGGTCAAAAGGAGAAGCTGCCAGCAGGACAGACGCGTGGAACGAGACGTGGAGCTTTTTTCTAAGACTCCTGCTGTGTTTGTAAGTAAGAGCAGTGGAGAACCTCTTGTGCTTCAGCCCCAGCCCAGTGAGAGCACATCAGAACCTGACCACAGAAAATGCACCAGCAAGCAGCACGTGGGCACACATGATCCATGCTCAAAGGACATAAGGACAAGCACCACAGCGGCCTAGGGATCATCCTTCCAAAGCCATGGCCTTTGGGAACAGCATTAGTGCTGTGTGGAGGCTTACAGGACTCACCCCTCACTGTGCATGTGCTGTCAGGCTGCAGTGGGACATTTCTCATCCTCAACCAAAGGCAAAAGGCAGCAAGGTGGCAAACCTGAGGTAGACTTGTTGCTCAAGAGAGCTCAAGTGCTTTCCTGGGAAAGGGCCAGTCCCTCTTGGTCCTCTGCACGCTGGTACTGCAGTAACATCCCAGCAGAGGTAT
This sequence comes from Pomatostomus ruficeps, assembly GCA_013400735.1. Taxonomy (NCBI): domain Eukaryota; kingdom Metazoa; phylum Chordata; class Aves; order Passeriformes; family Timaliidae; genus Pomatostomus; species Pomatostomus ruficeps. The sequence goes on from VYZT01063343.1 coordinate 53,537, forward strand.
GGGGAAGAACAAGGCTGCTCCTCTGCCATTCCCTGCACTCTGAAAGCTGTATTTCCCTTCTGCCTACGCCCTGTCAGTCTTTGGATCATGCTCAGGGGCTTCAGCAGGTGGTCAGGGAGTAACCTCAGGATTGCCCCACCCTATACCGCTTTCCACTGTGCACCCTCAAGCCAAGTCCGCCACCAGCATGCTCTCTGTAAGGCAGCATAGTTTGACCTGACCCCTGTTCCCAGCAGTCTGGGTGCTCCACACTGCAGCATTGTCCTCAGAAGTTTTGGGATACAGCAGGCCCTGAAACCTTTCCAGTTCCTGGGCTGCCAGACCTGTATTAGTCCACAGCCAAGCCTGGGGTGTGTGTGGTGCAGTAAGATCCCACAGCAGACAGTGGGGCTCATGGCCATTGCCTCACCCTGTGCTGGGGGTGAGCTGCAGAGAGCTGTCTGGGCTGCCGTCCTACAGCTCCTGGGCTCTTCCTGCCCTTGTGGCTTCCCCAGGCAGCATGCCCTGTTTCAGATTCCTGGCTGTGTGCTGAGGCTGGGCTTCCAGCAAGCCCAGATCTGCCTAGCAGCCAGCTAATCTCAGAGCCCAGATAGCAGCAACACACACATCTCCGTGGGCTTTGCCACTGGCATGGCCATGTCTGACAGGATTTGGCACAGCCCTGAGCTGCAGCACTGGCGTGCCTGGATGCACATTTCCAGACGTGTCCCCAGCACAGCACACTGCTGGTGCTGTGAACAAACAGGTGCACCAGCAAAAAAAAGGAAGCCAGGGGAGACTTCATACCCTTCCAAATGTTTTGATGTGTGGAAGGCACAACTGACCTTTCTCCAGGCTACGGTAGGTGCAGGTTAGGGAAGGACAGAACAAAGCAGGGTGCTGTGAGCGTCAAACTCAGCTGTTCTCCCCTTGTCTAGCTCAGTCTGCAAGTATTCCTTGGAACTGGGTCAGAGCAGGACAGGGGATCTGGGGGCAAAGGCTCTTTGGGCCAACTCTGGACAGGCAGGCTGGGCTCTCAGCCTTGATGGGAGAGACTAGCCTGGGAGAAAGGCTTGGAGGTGTTTTAAAGGGCTGCCTTACCACTCTTCTCTTGTCTGATTTTTGTCTCCTGAAAGAACTGGGATGAGGAGCTTTGACTCTTCATCAATTTACATGATCTGTTGATCAGAAAAAGTTAAGTCTCATGTAGCTGTTGAAGTCATTTTGTCTCAGTTTGCAGGAAGGGCTGGCCTGTGGTCACACTCCTTGCAGCTTCCCCGGCTGCTGTGGCCAGTGGTACTCGCTGGCAGTGTGACCCTTCGGAAAAGCAGGTGAGTGTGGACCAGCAGACATGGCACTGGGTGTCTGCAGAGGCCAGGGCATTGCTCACCAATGGGTCCCAGTTAGATAAAGTCCTTCCAGTTGCTTCTCCTGATGTCCGCTGTCATCCAAGGAAACATCCTGCAGCAGTGCTGGGCTCATGGTTTTCCAAGGCCAGCTGTCCCTCCACCAGAAAGCATCGGTAATTTCTCTGCAGCAGGTGCCCCTGAGCAGACCTTGTGTGTTTTCTTACTCTGTCCATGCAGAATCAGTCCCAAAATCATGTATGGAGCTCTTTAGAAGCTCTGCTCACAATAAAATTTTCTATGCTCTTTGCTAAATAATTTCCTCCTTTCTTTTGCAGCCATTCCTGGCTCTGCCTGGTTGATGATCCTCAGTATGTTTGGTTCACTTCTCCCTGAGCTTCTGGAGTCCCAGAAGGGCTCAGCACTGTAATTGGTGTGGGGGTGACAGCAGTCCCCTCTTCACAGGGCATTTTGGGAGTCAGATGGACTGGGCTGGGGTTTATGTTTTTGCCACAATCACATCTAAGGAGCACTGTTGAAGATGCAGAGTGGGCACCAAGAGTGAAAATGGTGAGGTTGAGACGGTTTTAGCTCCTGGGCTCTCCTTCCCAACCTCGCTTCTGTCCTCTTGGGCCTTTAATGCTGATACCCTGCAGGTTGGAGTGCCAATGGCATTTCTGCTGCCCTGCATGAAGAAGGTCCATAGCAAACCTGTGGCAGTAACCAAAAGGAACGAGTCACATTAGGGTGCTGCTGCAGAGTCCAGCGTGTGGGCAGAGCAGTCCGGGGCTCAGCACCAGAGGGTTGCAATGACCACAGGCTGCAGCCCGAGACCATAAGAGAGCTGGGTTAAGGTTCTGACAGCAGAAGTCCCGATGCCTTCAGCAGAGCATCACTGCAGATACATTGAGGTCTGACATCCTCAAGCGCCTTCTCCTCAGGCAATACATAAAATTTGCCAGGGCATGGATTCTCCCATCAGCTGGAGGCAGTGCCCTGGACCAGCTGTTTTCACCACAAGACACTGTGGCTTTCTATTAGGAGGAAGCAATGGTTTGCAGGATGACAGCTTTCCACAGTCCTCTAAAATCATGTCATGGTCCCTGGCTGCTGTCTGGCAGCTGTGCCAGGCCCCGCAGTGCCTGCTCCAAGCCTCCGCCTTGGCATGGGATGCACGTCGTGCTTACTTTCATCTTTGAGCCTGACTCAAGTTTCTTTGTTTCCTCTTTGAAGTCAAGGGGACCTTCCTTTGGGAAATGATTTTGTGTGAGTCTGTTCCTGAGCCGCTTTTGACACGTCCTGCGAGCATCTCATTGAGCTGCCTTCAGTTGCAGGGTGGGGGAAAGGAAGCTCCTGCCAGAGGATGGAGCTTTTCGCCCCCTCCTGTTCCGGGTGCCGTGCATGGCATGACCGCAGCTCGTGCTCAGTGGCACACCCGGCACGGACACAGCACGCCCCGGTCCCCGATCGCGCCGCCCGGCAGCGGCAGCTAAGCCCCGCTAATGCCTTGTGGACACGCTGTTGCTGGGGTGACCGTGTACATATTGCGCAACCTCCGAAACACTTCCCTCTGTTTGTAGCAACTCGCGCTGGAGAAGCGGCGTTCCCGCATAACCTCATCCCACCCCAGACGAGGCCGAGCCAGCGACTCTTTCCTGAAACAGGATGATGACTCCCGGGAGGCTGCGGTGCCCAGCCTCGCGGGAAGCGAGGGGCAAAGAGGATGAGGGTGAGCTCAGAGGGTGCTCCGAGCTTGTGCTTGTGCCCTCGTGCAAGCTCTGAGCTGCACCCGGAGCAGTCACAGCACTCCGGACTCTGTGTGAGGGTGCGGACAGGGACACAGTCCTAGCACGAACCAGCCCAGCAGCCGAAGCTGCGCCTCGGGGACGCAGCTGTGCGTGAGCCTCGGTGTCTCTGGGGTGAGCGCTGGAGTGTTCGGCTCATGTAGGTCCCTGGGGAAGGAAACATCCTGGGAACATCCTGACCTTGATTAAAAGGGAAGGTCCCCGGCGAGCTGAGCACTGAGCCTTGTGCATGCGCCTCCACCACATCACAGGACCTGTGCAACCTCCCGCTCAGCTCCTGCCCGTCCCGTGGGCTGCGGACCAAGTCACAGCCTCCTCCCGGGCTTCCTTTTCCGGGCTGCATGAGGAACAGCGGGAACTGGCCAAGGACCATGCTCCATCCCAACAGGGCTGTCATGGTGACAACAAACGCACAACAAACCCCAGCCCTTAGGAACCGAAACCTGACCTGCTCAACCCGACCCCGTGGGCAGCTCACCAGCCGTGGCTCAGCGCCCCCTTGCCCGGCTCTCCCCGTGTGCTCTTTGGGCTCTGCAGCCCCAGGACCAGCTGGAGCTCCTACAGAGGAGCTGCCGACATGCCCAGCTCCTCCTCCACCTGCTGCCGGCTCGGAGGATCCGGGCTCCCACGCCACCACCGCTGCCAAGTCCTGCTGGATGCTCCAGGCGACATTACCTGGCTCCTCTTCTGCTGTCACCTGGAAGTAGAGCCAAAGACACCTGCTTTGATGGGGAGCTGCAGGGCAAGCTAAAGGATAGGTCTGTACCTTCATCAAGACTTAACCACCCTCCTCTGTGTGGCAACTCCCAGTTATTCCCTTGCCCTTAAGCCAGAGAGAATTTTGCAGCTCTTCCCCACCTTCTGCAGGGGGGATGACACCCCTGGGTCCTTGCTGGCCTGAATGGAGGTCGATTTAAATTCCCATTTCACAGCCAGGCACTGTCACCTCTGAGCCTCTGCACTCTGGGACCTGCTTTCATATGGGAGCTGCTTTCATATTGGATGAGGAGTAGGAAGAATGTGTGATCAGGAGAGTCCTCCCGGGTGCCACCTCCTCCATGAAGCTCCCAGGCTCTCTGGCCATGTCTGAGCTCTACCAGGACAAACTGAAGAGAGGAAAAACACTTCTTGGAGAGATCTGCCTGGGCTCTGGCATCAGATGAGCCTCCACACCTGCCCTTCCCACCCTGGACTGTCCCCTGCAGGACATCCTTGCCACCCTGCATCTGGCTGGGCTGTGAAAGAGCAGCTCCTCTGGACCCCCCGATGGAGGGGCCACAGGGCTGGTTGGGGGCATAACGAAGTGGGGTCCTTCATGTGTCTGACCAGCTGGGCCTGCCCAAAGTGGCCAGGTGCTGTGACACACCTGCAGCCTCTGGCACCAGCCCTGGCACTCACCTCTGAAGTCGGAGCTAAAGTTGGTGATCCCAAACTCACCGGGATGGCTGGTGATTACCTCTGGAGGTCTCCAGACCCTACTCCAAGAGACAGTCAGTGTGAGTGGGCTGCTCATGGTTTTGTCCAGTCAAGAGCTGGCAACAATGTCCCAGGAGAGAACAGGTACCCCTTAGCCAAGAGGGGGAGGTTGTCACTGGGGCTGTACCCCACAGTGAAAGGCTCTGGGTGCATGAGCAGAACTGGTGCCCTGGCACAGCTCAGCCATGGGGACACCTGTGTCTGTCCTTAACCTGCGGCTTCTCTGCACAGGGACCAGGGCAAGCAGACCAGAGGGTGCCAAAGACTGTGTTGTTTGAGCCACATCCCAGTTCCCAAAGCTGCTGATTTGCCTTCAGGACCCCCAAGGCAGCAGCAAACCACACACTGTGTGTCCTGGCTGTGCACAGCTCCTGCTGATGCTGCAGCTGATCATCCACAATGCCCTGTGCCACCGGAGCGATGCCAGCAGAGCACCAGGATTAAAGCAGGCTGCGGGCAAACAGCTGAGGTGGGGCAGTGAGTAAGTGATGTGGGTTGTGTTGGGGCTCCATGACAACCACAATATTTGGGTACTGCCTCAGCTTGCAGCACCCACTGGGAGCCCTGCGTGTGGTCGTGCCCGGGGCCAGCAGGGTGGGCAGTGCTGGCATGTGGCTGCTCCACGGGTGTCTCCCTGGGCCACAGGTGCTCACCACAGTCCCTGACACGCCAGAATGGTTGGCATTGTCTCCTTAGCCTGGGCAGTGGCCTTGGTCTGTGGTGTCACCCACCAAGAGGACAGTTCCTCTGCGGAGGGGTTTCGTGGTGGTGTGGGGTGGGGGAAAGGGCTGTAGGGTAAAGCACAGCAGGGCTGCCAGGGGGAATATGTGCTTTACCCTACCGCCCTTTCCCCCACCCATTCTGTGAGGGAGTGGTGGAGAGACCTCGTGGGTTTGTGGCGGGGCCTCAGGGGGTGCTAAAGGGACCTTGTGGGACAACGCTGAGGCTTTGTAGGGTGATGGAGAGACCTTGTGAGGTGTAGGAAAGACCCGGGCAGGTGCCGGCAGGGTCTTGTGCGGAAGCAGAGAGACTTCATGGGGTAGTGGAGGGTGTCCCAGAGGTGGTCCGGGTCTGCTGCCCGGGCTCCATCTCCCCGCCCCGAGGGCGCTCCCGCCGTGCCGCGGCCCGGGGGAGGCGGGCGGGGGCGGCCCGGCCCCTCCCGTCGCCATGGCGGCGCCTTAAACAG
>VYZT01063350.1:0-13867 GCA_013400735.1 Pomatostomus ruficeps
ATCCATCTATCCATCCATCCCTCCCTCCTTATCTCCCTCCATCCATCCATCCATCCATCCATCCATCCATCCATCCATCCATCCATCCATCCATCCATCCATCCATCCATCCATCCATCGTTCCATCCACCCCTCCATCCATCCCTCCCACCACTCCCAGGGTCTCAGGTGAACATCAGGCAGAGTTTCCAAACCGATCTCACCCCTCCTTTCTTGGGAACAACCCCCTGTCCAAGTAAACTCTGGAAACATTGCTAAAAATTGCTAAATATGCTAATTTATGAGTGTCTATTAAAAAAAAATAATGCGTTAGTGTGGATGATGAGGATGAGAATGGTCAGGGAAGCCTGAGGGGTTTGTTTGATGGATATTTGTTTTCCAGAGTTTATTTCTTTCCTTTTGCTGTTCCAGGAACGCCTGGGGCCCAGCACAGCCGATTCCAGGTGCTCCGTTTGCCCTCTCCCTGCCATCAATAAAACCATTTGTGCTTCCCTGAGCCCGCGGTGCCGCGAGGCTCCGTCATCCATCACCAGGGAACGCTTTCCTGCCGCCCCGGAGCACAAATCCAGTGAGCACAAAGGTCTCCCGGGAGGGTTTCCCAGCAGCTCTCCCAGCTGAGGGTGCTTTACTCCACGGAGGAGATCAGAGCTCCAGGGCGCGGGGTGAGATCCGGCTCCGAGGAGGAGGAACGGGGAAATCTCCTCGGTCAGGGGCACTGCGAGGCCGTGAACACAACAAGAGCTCCGTTAAACGAAGAGCTGGAGCAGCGTGGGCCCCGCTGGCTCCAGGAATTCTGAGCCGATTCCTTTCTGGCAGCTGGGAAGAAGAGTTATTAGAAGCCCAGGCTGGAGAGAGTGGCACAGGAAAGCAATCGAGGAAATTAGGCACTGTTAAAAACAAAGCAATTTCAGAAGAGACATTTATCTCTTCGCTTTGAACAGGTCCATTTTTAATTAAATCACAACTTGCAAAGCTCGTTAGCTGGGCAGAGCGAGCTCCCTGGTTGTGTTCCTTCGGTCAGCTGGGCTGATCATCGGGGTTTCAGCTAAGGGACCATGCTAGGAAATAGAAATAAAAATACCTTATACTTTTTCTAGTTTGATGAGGATTGTTTTTCACACTTTTATATCAAATATTTGCTGTAAATTACAGTTAAATTCCAGTCCTTCATTCCTGTCAGGATCTGTTTGCAGTCAGCAGTCCAGCAGGAGCATGGTTGTTATGGAAGCACACCTGGCTCAGATCCAGCGGGAACACGCTCCTGCAATCCCCAAATTCCACGTTTCCAAGGCTGAACCCACCCTGCAATCCCAGTTCTGCCAGCTGGGAGCTCTGGTCATTCCTAAGCAGGAAAAAGGCTGAGCAGTTTTTAGGGAGCCTCCTCCAGACACTCAGCTGAGCAAGGCAAGGAGCTGGGAAGCCTCACCAATGCACTGAAAACAGATTTTCCCCCAAAGAGACTCCGGAGAGAAGGAATTTGGATTCATCCCATGCTGTGTCATTTTCCCAAAGCACATCACAATTCAAGATCAGACGCTGAGAGCTCAGTCTCAGACAAAAGCAGTTTTCACTTTAGAGTAATTGACAACCCAAATATTTTGATTTTGTTTACCAAACAAACAGAGAAGTAACATCAACTGAGTCATTTCATTGCAGAACATATTTGAGGTTCATTTTCAGAGTATGTGCAGTTCTTCTAGAAGAAATGCAAACAGACATTGCACAGAAATGATTTTTTGTTGATAAATATGTTTCTTTGTGTGTAAATAAGGGATCTTTATCCTCATTCCAACACCACTTTTGATCCAACAAACTATGGACATTAAACTGAGTGCCAGTGATATTGATGAATTTTTATTAGGTCAAATTAGAGAGCAGTGATAATTAGAGATCAGGGATCACGATAATGACTCCAAAGATAAGAATTCCAATGGATCTGTGGAGTATAGAGAGAGGAATAAATTCAATTCTCGGTGCAAATGAGGAAATTACTTCCTGGGAGTCTCCAAAACACAAAAATTCCTGAGAGTCAGTGCTGAGCACACAGCTCAGGTGATGCCTCAGCGGGTAGGACCTGAAATCAGAGGAGAAATGTTCTAACAACACTCCCCAAAACCCCAAACCCTCTCATTCTTGCTTTAATCGCTGCTGAACACAAAAAGCACGAAGCGAGAAGGCGTCTGATGTAAAGGAACAAGTGTCAGGGTGGTTTGAACCATAATCATGAATATAAATCACTTGATTATGTCTGGAAATTAATAACTGCTGCTGCTCAAGATAGCAGAGGGCAGCTCTTGGCAGAGCCGAGTCTCATGTATTGCCAATATTTATTATCTACCTCCTCAAGTGACAAAGAAATTACAAGATTGCACAAAAAAATGAAATATTTTTCCCTTGGCCGTTCATGCATAAATAGGTGGAAATATCAAAACGTGCCTGACATCATTGCTTGATCAAAATCTCTCATCTGCTCTTGGGTTTTTTTAAGCTGTAGGGAGAGGACTCAGGGATGTTCCAAAATGGAAAGAGTCCTGCGAGGAAGGGATTTGAACCTGGCATTTGTAGCTGACAACGTTCACTCCAGGACAGAGCTCGCTGCCTGGAAATGAAGGGGAAAAGGACAATTAATAATTGCTTCCAGCTAATTGCTGGCTCCTGACGAGGCACCAAGGTGAGAGCAACTCAGCTGCATCCTCCCAGCTCTGCTTTGGGAAAATGGAGAGAAAGGAATTCTTGATTTGGACTTGGTTGAAAACATCGACCACAGGAAAGCTGAAAAAACCCCCAAACAAGCAGAAATAAGTTTAATTAATTAGTAATTATCCCTCCTCCTCCTCCAATACCTGAATTTGTTGATTTTTCAGACCAAGTCCTCTGTGGGTGCTGGTTTTGAGGTCCTTTTCCTGGGAATGACTGCCAGGTTTTACTCTCAAATCTTCCTTCTCCCAACTTCTTCAGATTTTTGGGATTTTGCTTTTTCCATGTTCCTTCCTACCTGGAATGTCCCAGCAGAAAGGAATTTTCACTCTGGCTAGCAGAACCATCAGAGACATTTGCTGAACATGGACATGTCAAGGTTAATATTCAACTTAAATTTGAATAAAGTTTTGAATTAAAACTGGGTATTGCTTCATATGAAACCTAATAGGTGAAAAGCTGCAAAACTGGTTTCAGGGAAAAATAAAAGCCTGGATGAGGTTTTAAATCCCTTTAAAAAGACTGTCCTTCCTTCTCCTTTGATTCCTTAAAAACAGGGAAAAGTCTTAAACCTCCCAAACCTCCACATCATTAATTTTTTCCCTAGAAATGGATAAATTCACATGTGAAGTGTGAACTAGAGCAGATACTCTTCAAAAATTCAACTAAATGAGAGCCCAAGTCAACCCCTCTGTATTTAGGGCATCCAAAGGCTCCCGAACACAAAATAAATATTGACTCAACCCTCTCCCCGTGCCAGCTCGGAGTCACATATGCACGGACCACCAGGGAGCCCAGGAATCTGCCAGCTCCAGAGATCCTTGAGTCATCCATCAGGCAGCTCCAAAATAGCCTTTGATGGATTTTGTAATGCTAGTTAAGGAAAAAACCCGATAAATTGGGAACTCTTACTTTCTTGGCGTGTAAATATATATATTCTTACAACCAGGAAGGGCAGAAATTTTAGTTTTTGTTATTAAATGAAAGTTAATATCTAGGTTAATAATTACAATGATAATAATAATTAAAAGGAAGAGTTTTAAGGTGAAATTACAGAGCTGCAATAACGACACCAATCTAAGAGGAATAAAACACTCCTGTTAATAAATAACACTCAAAATGCACTTTATGAAGTCCTAACTTCATTACCCACCATTCCTGGCCTATGACACTGAGTTTTCTCACGTTTTTCTTGAACAAAAGCTGAAACGACAGGAGACAGGAGAAGATAATTCTGAGAGGAGCTGCTTAACGAACCCACGGCTTTGACCCTCGCGCTTCCTTCGTCAGAGCCCGGCTGCCGCTCCCGTGACTTTCCCTGTCCTTGCTGCAGATGGTCCTGCAGCCAATTCCCGCGCTCCTCGCTGCTCCCGAGCAGGAAACAAAGCAAAGCCACCGTTATCACCTCTTGGTTCCTCGCCAGCTCCTTGCTTATTTGGACGTGACACTGCTGGGTGTTACTGAGCCTCGTATTTCATACCAGCGAAAAATAATACAGGGGTATTGTAAGGGAACAAAAGGATTAAAGGCTTAGGAGCTCGGGGTGAATGGTTAATATTCAGATATTTGTAAAAACAACCGAGATGTGTGAGCAGCAGCAGCGCCAAGGAATTAATTTCCTTACACCTGTTTTGTTGGGGTAATTCAGGAAGCGCTGCCCGGGAGGGCTGCTCTGGATTCAGAATCATCCTGACACCATCCAAGGTGTGGGAAATTCAAATTCACAGCTTTGACCTTCACTGCCGCTGTCCACGGGATTTCAACTTCACAGTGATCTCAAAACTTGCACCCAGGAGGAATTTTTGTATCACTGGGATAAGGGATTCAAATATTAAAATGTTAAATTGTGCCCGTGGAGGTTTCACACAGGCGTTGCTCAGAAATCCTTGCAGGTTCTGCCCATACTGGTTCCAAGGTTTGCACTCCAAACACAACAGCTGGCAGATTGGTTTGTTTGGGGGGTTTTAATGATGTTTTTACAGCCACTTGTTATCTCGAGTGGGGGTGAGAATGGAAGCATCGAGCAGTGCCAGACTTGGAACAAACCCTGGGCCAGCGAGGCTGTGAGGGTTGGTGTGGGGGAGTTGTTCCTCACCCCAGAGAAGGGTGGCTGTACCCACACCCACCCCACAGAACCTCAGCCCTCCCCGGGGTCAATCTGGGTGCATTGATCAGCTCTGGGTCATTTTCTCTCACTCAGAGGATGTTGTTCCTCACCCCTGCTGCAGACACCACCGCAGAGTGGCTGTACCTACACCCACCCCACAGAACCCAGCCCTTCCCAGGGCTCCATCCATCCCTCCATCCATCCCTCCATCCATCCCTCCATCCATCCCTCCATCCATCATCCATCCCTCCAACCCTCCATCCATCCATCTATCCAATCCAGGTGCATTGATCAGCTCTGAGTTGTTTTCTCCTCACGGAGGGGTTTTACTCCTCACTCCTTCCACAGACACAGCCCAGAGTGGTCATACCTACACCCACGCCACAGAACCCCAGCTCTCTCTGGGTGAATCTGGGTGCATTGATCAGCTCTGGGTCATTTTCTCTCACTCAGAGGATGTTGTTCCTCACCCCTGCTGCAGACACCACCGCCGAGTGGCTGTACCCACACCCACTGCGCAGGAACCCAACCCTCCCCAGGGTAAATCAGGGTGCAGTGACCGGTTCTGAGGCATTTTCTCCTCACTGAGGGGCTGTTGTTCCCCACCACTTCTGCAGACACAGCTCAGAGTGGTTGTACCTACACTCACCCCACAGGAACCCAGCCCCCACTGGGGTAAATCGGGGTGCAGTGACCAGTTCTGAGGCATTTTCTCCTCACTGAGGGGGTTTTGTTCCTCACCACTTCTGCAGACACAGCTCAGAGTGGTTGTACCTACACTCACCCCACAGAACCCCAGCCCTCCCCGGGGTCAATCTGGGTGCAGGGATCAGCTCTGAGTTGATTTCTCCTCACTGAGGGGTTCCGTTCCTCACACCTTCCACAGACACAGCACAGAGTGGCTGTACCTACACCCACCCCACAGAACCCAGCCCTTCCCAGGGCTCCATCCATCCATCCATCCATCCATCCATCCATCCATCCATCCATCCATCCATCCATCCATCCATCTGTCCCTCCAACCCTCCATCCATCCCTCCATCCCTCCATCCATCATCCATCCCTCCAACCCTCCATCCATCCATCTATCCAATCCGGGTGCATTTATAAGCTCTGAGTTTTCTCCTCACTGAGGGGTTTTATTCCTCACTCCTTCCACAGACACAGCCCAGAGTGGTCATACCTACACCCACGCCACAGAACCCCAGCTCTCTCTGGGTGAATCTGGGTGCATTGATCAGCTCTGGGTTGTTTTCTCCTCACTGAAGAGGAGGTTGCTGCTCGTTTCCCCTCTCCCAAATATCCAGATCACAAAATGGGATCCTGTTCCTCAGCCCACTGCATTTTCCTCTGCAGGCTCTGAGTCCTGAGTGAGCTCGGAGCAGAAGGATCAAGCAAATCAAAGGTTTGTGGTGTAGAGGCTTTGCTGGGCTGACTTTGTCACATCAAACACACAAAAACCCCATCAAGGCACAGGAGCTGAAAATTCTTTCAAGCAGCTCCAAAACCAGCAGCTTTTCCATGGTCAAGGAAGTCACAGAGATCCCTTCCCTCCACACCCTGAGGTGTTGACACCATCGTTCATCAAGATTTTACGTCCTGAAGCTCATTTGAGGTTCTTTAATAACACTGGCACCATAAATTCTGGCGTTGCTCCGTCCCATTAATATTCACCTTGTGATCATTTATTTGCCTCGTCCTTAAGGGGTGTTTACGCTCTCCTCATGACAAATCTCCCAGCATTTCTGCCCGTGTTATCTCCACTCTAAAACACCCTCTCATCCAAACTCCTCTCCTTCAAACACCACAGCAAAATCCTTGACTCAAGTTCAATATTTAGTATCTTGAAATATGGAGGAAAATACCTTGGGAGTGAGTCTGGGGTAGAAAAATTCTCAAAATAGGCAATTTCCTGCCCTTTGGAGGCTGCTGGGAGAGCAAAGCTCCCTGTCCAGCCTGCACAGAAATGATTTTACAGCTTGAGGGACCCCAGGGTGACCAGGGGGGACTGAACAGCAGAGAATTGGGCACCAAGGTGTCCCCCAGAGCAGCAGAAGAGACTCCAGAAAAAGGCGGGGGAGAGAGACCATGGAAAGGCAGGAGCAGGGAACCAGCCCAACCAAGGGAAAAACCTCAATCCTGGCATTTTTACAGCCTAAAATTGACATTTCCACAGGATGTGGGAGCGGCCATGGAGAAAAAAAAATAACATTTTTTCCTAAGAATGGGATAATTTTGATAGTAAGAGTTTAGCAGCCAAGGCTGGAGAGAAGAATGTCTGCACCATCCCCGGGCAAACGGAAAACTCTGGATTATGCTAAAGATGCTTTGGAAATGAATTTCACTATGAGCAGCAAGAAACCCCCCACGAAATACCCCTTAAATTACCAACTCAGTAGCTGGATAGCAACAGAACCTTGGGAATATTTATCTTTACAGCTCATATTGAACTGGATTCTGAAGGAAATATGGATAAGGGAGGAATCTTCTCCACAGATTTCCCAGTTCAGCGCTCACTCCAGGAAAACCACGCTCCGAGGAAGGAACACCTGAGTACCAGAGTGACCTCGTGCTGCCCAGGAAGTTTACTAGAGCTGTGTAAAAAATTTCATTTCAGCTGATAACGCACATATAATTAACCCAAATTAACACCAAAATTAATCAATAAATCGGGAAATTAAAGAGAATGAAGTCATTACCAGAGCAATATAAAACTCCACGGATTTATTGGGAAGGAAATGTGGAAGCCAATGGAAGGAGTGATGGAGGGATATTGTTCCAGACCGTTGGAGCTAAATTAGTATAAAATAAGCACCTCGTTAAATGAAACATTTTTCTTTGTGATTTGGAAGAATGGAAGCTGCTGGAACAGCTCCCAGGAGAATGAAAATTAATCCCAATGATAAAATAACAATGAATGCCAAAACTGGCGAGATAATATTGACAGAAATAATTATTATTCACCCGCAAGAAACATCTCAGGATCATCAAAAACGAGCTGGCCACGAGTGCTCAGGTGGAGATGCAGAGGTGAAAAATAAGAAGGAGAAAATTAAATTGTGGCACAAAACCGCCTGAGATGGATTTTAATGTCCCAAAAATTTGATGAAGAGGGTTACGTAATGCCATTAGAACACGGAATAATAATAATAAAGCAAAGGGCAATTGGTGACAATGATGACTCAGGGGTAGAAGGAATTTTGGATCCCTTTTGTTGTTAGAATAAATGTGGTGCACCTAATTTCCGAAACAATGGTTGTACCAGGTTGAAGCAATAAAGTGATAGACAATTGCATAATTTCAGCTTTCCTGTCTGGGTAAAATAATTGAGATGTTGTCCAATCCCTAGGAAATCATTGCAATCAGAATGAGGGGAGTGCTCCCAAGAAAAGGGTTAAATTCAGGATGAAACAAGTTTTAAATTAATTTTTCCCATCCAAAAGCCAACTTCCATTAATTTTTTCATTTTTAACTCTTTTTTTCTTGGTTCTGCCCAACACTTCTAAAGTTCTGTGTTTCCACTGAAGGAGAGGGAGAAGTAAGGCTTAACAGAACGCTGAATTTCAGAGGCAGGGTGGGAAGATCCCAGGAACAGGTGAGGCTGGGGACTCTCCCTCTGTCGGAAAACCAGGAAAATTGACCTGTTTGGCAATTCTGTGCCTATTTGGAAGATTCTCCATAGGAATGACACCTTGAACAGCAAAGTTTGGACACTTATTTCAGCTCCCTTGATCAGGGACGTGCCCTGCTCAGGCACGAACCACGAGGATGGAAATCCATGCAGAGATTTAGAACCGGGACTATCAAAATATTGCTTCAATGAATCATTGAAGCACCTTCATTTATTTAATTATTCTTCAATCACTGAGCAAGCAACACTAAAAACAATAAGAAGGGAACTAAAAGGGAAAAGCTGATAAAAACCAGGGGAAATCCTGCAAAAAATGTTGAATGGAAGGTTGGGCATGGCCCAGGGTCCAGCATCCGTCAGCCCTCGGTCCCAGACTCGCAGGGAGAGTCTGAGGCACCAAGGGCTGATACCAGGAGTGCTTCAAATCTTAATTAAAAGTGTGGAGCAACACCTTGGCCAGTGGGGTGAGGCTCGGAGCACCAGGATAACCCCAAAGCTGCCCTGGGCAGGCTCTCCCGGGCTGGGGGAGGTCTGTGCTGCGAGATAAAGCGCCCGCCCTGGGCAAGGAGCTTTTCCTCCAGTCGAGATTCGCCACCCAACCAGCTCCTCTCTGCCGCACCTGCAGCTTGCCCTGGAACAGAAGTGCTCTTTCCCTGTTTTTTCATTTCCCCAGTTATCTTGTTTTACAGCTTTCTCCACTGCACTCCTCAGCCTGCACTCAGGCAATTATTTCCCTTGGCTTTTAGCAGAAATGCGATATCTGATGGTGGCAAACGTGCAAAGCGCAGAAATTCCCGAGTCTCCCTCCAGTGTCTCATTGCGCTGCCCCATTTTCTCATTTGTGGGATAATTGTGGGCAATTAGGGCTGAGAGCACCGAGGTCAGTTGTGCTCCTTGGAGTGTGTTTGCCAGAAAAACTCGATTTCAGCCGTGCTGTGGCACATTGAGATCCAAATGGCACAGAGGGGAAATACGCAGGGGTTTGGTTCAGTGTGAGCAGAGTTAGAATGTGCTTCCTTCACGTGTCCAAACCCCGGAACGGCCCCTCTGCGGAAATAAACCCATAACTGAGACTCACCCTTGTTCCTTTCTGGCTGCGATCCCTGGAATTTGGGTAAAACACGCCCAGGGAAGACACAGCTCCTACTCAGAGTCTTTGAAGAAGCCACAGATACCAGTTCCTGTCTGAAAGCTGAACAATGATCTGATTGCGATGCTATAAAATCATGTAAAACCTCCAGGTAACTCAGGGTAAGGTGATAACTCATTAACTTAAGAGATATTCCAGAAAGATTGAGCTCCCTCGCACCTGGAAGGAAAAATAATTCCTGATGTTTTCCCTCCCTTTGGTGTGCTGAGGGTCACATAGATAATGAACATTCAACAATTGAGTCCACTCCTCAAATTATTGAATAGATTATTGAATATATTATTGAATATATTATTGAATATATCCCCCAGTTCATGGGAGTCTGTGCTTCCTGGCACCTTTCTCTGCCAGCTGAGGCTGCAGTCCTGCTCCCCTTCCCCGGAACAATCCCTTTGCACCCCAAATCACTGCAGCCGAACCCAAACACAAAATCAGAAATTGCCCTGATTAAATCTCACTCCTCCCTTTCCAACGAAAGCTCCAGAACTGCCCAAACTGCTGCTTCAATAGGGCACCATTTGCTTATTTTTCTATAGGATTTGCAGCTTTGGTGACACCATAATTACAGCAAAGACACACAAGTCACTTCAATTACCGCGGCAATTAAAGCAGACTAATGTGCCGCGATTATTTCCTCCAAGACAAACAATAACTTTTCTAGGATCCTTTATTCCTGTGCAAGATGCCAGCCAGCATTTCCATTCTCTGTTTGCTTTCCCTCTGTCAATAAAGCTTTGGAAGTGGCAGCTGAAATTTCAAAAGTGAAGACAGCGAATGTGGAACTGCTTGGGATGAGCACTGCTCAGGTGTTTTGCTGTTGAGGTGGCAGCTCCCTGCTCCACAACCGAGCCAAAACATCCACAAAAAGCAATTATTCCTGTTAAAAACCTTGAATTTACCTCCAAATGGTTCCCGAATTCAGAGTTCTGGCTCTGCAAAAGCCTCACTGCAAAAGAGCAGCATCAAGGCAACATCCCGGAGTTTCTGTGTCTACCGGAGGGAGAAATGAAGTGACACCAGGTTACATAAAATATTGATGCTCACTTTTCAGTTACAGGCTTTTGTGTGTTCTGCATGCAAAAGGTCTTCCTGCTCGGCAGGTTTACTACCAGAATAAATTATTATTACAACGTGTCTGCGTTTGCACAAGTGCTTCTTCAGCTGGCAGCAAGGAATAACTCGCGAGCTGACATACAGACTTTTTTTAAAAAACTCGTATTTTTGTAGGAAATTGAAGTGCGAGGATATCCGTACAAGCTGTGTGATTTACCACGGCGATTGCTGGTGCCTCTGCAAACAGGAGGAAGTTTTTCAGCACATTTCAGCTCGTCCATAATGCACAGCAGAGATGGTAACGTTCCCCTTAGCGTTACGTTATTTTCCACTTCCATTGCCCGAATCCCGTCAGACCGGGAGCAGCCATTCCCACCTGTCCCGGCAGAAATTTCATCCCTGCCTTGACTGGCAAACAGAGCCAAGCGGAGCATCCTCTCTCAAATCCAAGATATTTCCTCTCTTTGTGGGAATATCAAAGTCACCAAGGGCTTTAAGGTCGTTAAGAGCTGCACAGAGAATCCGCTCCTGGCTCCCTCGCTGAATTGTGGATGACCCAGCCCGGCCCCGTTATCTAAAGCAGGTGGGGACAATTCCGAGGGACAGATAATGACGTTTGCCTTGGAGCTGGGCAAAGAAATGCTAAAAAGTGAAGCTTTCCCCTCACACTTTGTGTTTTAAAAGTCACTCTTCGACCCTTTCCGCTGGTCCTTGGTTTGTTTGAAACAGAGAGCAGAGTTTTCGATCACGGGAATTTCAGAAGGGCTCAATTACCTTCGTTTTCCCCCGCTGGATGTGGAGGGTAAAGGGAAATTGGGATCAGCCTCAGGAATAAATCAGGCAGGCCCAGCAACACCTGGAAACAAAACGTTCTCCTTTAATTACGGTAATTATGGGAGACTCTCACTGAGTAATTACTGTTCCAACAGCTGATCCAAACCCTGCTCTGTTCCCTGCCCTGGGAATGAACATCCAAGATCCTCCTGGGAATGAACATCTGAGGTCCTGGAGCTCCCACTCTGCCCTGGGAATGAACATCCGAGATCCTCCTGGGAATGAACATCTGAGGTCCTGGAGCTCCCACTCTGCCCTGGGAATGAACATCCAAGTTCCTTCTGGGAATGAACGGCCAAGATCCTCCTGGGAATGAATATCTGAGTTCCTGGAGCTCCTGCTCTGCTTTGGGATTTAAAATCTGACATCCTGGAGCTCCTGCTCTGCCCTGGGAGTGAAAATTGGATATCCTGGAGCTCCTGTTCTGTCCTGGGAATGAACATCCGAGTTCCTGGAGCTCCCGCTCCCTCTGGCAATACAGAGCATCCCCCATGGTGCCCTCAGTGCCTGGCTCATCCCAGACATTTCTGCTGGAAAAGGTAACTCTTGGAATGTGCCAGGACAGGGAAACGCTCCATAATTTGGAGGAATTACATCCAAATTAAAGGATCTGAGCAACAGCACCGGGGCCACCTCATTCCACAACGCAGGGCAGCAATTAAACTTTTCCAACAGAACATGGATTGGGATGAAGCCTCCAGAACCGGAATACCAAGAATTCCCTCCCAGCTGGGTGAGAAGTGAGCTCCTCTAGGACCAGACCTGGGTGAAGTGGCTTCAAAATGCACCTTGTGCGTTGTGTCTGTGCAGGATCAGTGATTCTGAAGCTGCTGAACTCAAAAGAAACTCTTTTCCTGCTCGTCCTGAGCTGGAATGAAGCTGCTGGTGGTGCCCAAAAGGCTCCCCTGGGCATCTCCTCCTGCTGGAAGGTGGGAAACATCCACAGGGATCTTTCCCACAGCCAGGGGAGTGCTCACAACACCACCAAAATGTGGCATTTTCTCTCAGCTGAGCAGAAAAATGGGATTTTGGTCATGATTGTCTCAGTGAGACAATTAAATCACCCCCGAGGAAGCCAAGAGCACCAGAATGGTTGAACCGCTTTGCATTTCCTGAGCAACATCAAATATCCTGGGAAAGGGTCTCCCACAACCCATGGAACCAATCAAAATGTTGAATTTCACTCTTTTTGTATTCAAAAATGCTCATTTTCCTCTTAGAGTTTGAATATTTCCACTCGGCAAACGCACCAGACTCGGGAGCAGCTTCACTTTCCCTCAGCCGTCACTTTTGAAACGGAACAATCCTAAACGGAACTCGGCTGAGTTAAAGCAGATTTAAAGCAGGGAGCAACTGCAATGGGGCTGATCCTCAGATTTGCAGGTTATTTTCAGCCTCATTAAAGACTGAGCTCACAGGGATCTGCAGGAACTCAGCTTTCCCCTGGAAACAGAGGAAATCGCTGACATTGAGAGGCCAAAACACCTCGGTGTTCATTGACATCCTGCAGAGTTCCACAGGAATTTCGATTTATCCACTCACTTGTAGTTTTAAGTAGAAACTCCTTTTTTGCCATATTTTTGTGTGATATTTGTGATATTGAACAGATTTTCACAGAGGGAGAGCAGCACAACTTTTTCTCAACTTTACACAAACACACATTCATTTTTAGGGTCTTTATCCCTTCAGGTAATATATCTGCAGATAGTTATTAATGTCTAATTATCTAATATATGATTATTTGTTTATTATATCAATATTAATTACTACAGCACCTCATCACTGCACATCCCCACTAAAATTTTTATACCTAAAGAGGTCCTTAAACAAATAAATTCACAGAGAATCAGACTGACTCTCTTTTAGAGGCTCAAGTGTGACAAAAAATGATGGAAGCTCTCAGGCTTTCTAATTACCTGGGTAATTAAGGGGCTTGCTGCATTGTTGTAATTTTTTCCCTAGAGACCACACTTTTATGAGATTAAACAAAGGCCTAAGGAAATTTAGAAAATATTTCAGAGAATTGTTTCACCATTGTCCTGCAGGTCTCTCATCCCCCTCCCTGTACCTGTTCCATTGGTCAGGCACTGCTGACTGCCAGGTCCACCCTCTGTGCCCTCTCTAATTGCAAATCAATCACTACAGAGGGATCCAGGCGAGAAAACAACACCAAGAAGAGCCCCAAGGAACCCCTCATTAATTAAACTCGAAGCCTTGCTGATGCACTGGCCCAGCCCCGTGACTGAATAAATCCTGACTGATTCCACGAGCACCTTCACCCTGGCACTTCCCTCTCTGGGGACACTGGGACACCTGGGGCTTGGTGGCTTTGGTTCGTTTATTTATTTAATTTTTTTAAAAAAAAAATTAAATTTTTTTATTTTTTAATTTTTTT
>VYZT01063351.1:0-26034 GCA_013400735.1 Pomatostomus ruficeps
ATCTCTTTGGGTCTACTGATCCTTAGTGCAGCTGAACAAACAAATTAACTTAAATAATTAATCTTCAGGTAATCATTTGCTCAGTTATTGAAATTCAGCTGCAATTCTTGCTTTATTTAGCTTTTACTAAAATCCTAGTGCTTTAGTATTTAAGCTCTACTTTTTATCGAGTTTTTAAACTTCATGTTTCAGGTGATCTAAGTATTTGCAGAAATTTTCACTTCCAAGATCACTGAAGTCTAAGAGGTATCCCACATCTGAAATCTGATCCACAGTTAGTTGTGACTACACTTTTTTTTTTCTATTCTTCACTTTAGCAAGTCAGCCTGAAGAAAAGTAACACCAAGAGGGAGATAAAATGACATAAATTTTTACGTCCTCTGTTACAGAGCAGCAGACAAGAACGGCCTATATTCAAGAAGGGTTCTCCTTTCACAAACTCTTTAGTCTTTCTGTTCAACCCAAGGAAAAAGGATTTTGCTTATTGCAGCAGTATTTCACTTGACCTTTTGTTCTGTAAGTTTTGTAGCGTGTAGATTAAAAAAAATTGAGAGTTTCCGCACACCGTGAGGCATTCAATTTTCAATTACAATCAAACTCAAAACTTAAAATGAAAGTTGAAACATGAATTTGTGACAGATCACACAGCAGTCCTTGTAATTCCTAATGTACTGAAGACAATTCTTGGCTTGCAAAACTGTCACTAAAGAATTTAGGCTAATGCTTATCCAGAAATTCCAAACAAAATGCAGGCTTGAACGTGAAAGACCTTTACAGACTACCTTGTAACCCACCAGTTCTCTACACGTGCACAAGACAGTTACTTTTCAGAAAAAGATAACCCTTAACTTTTCTGAAAAATCAATGCACATAAACACTTTGGGGAATGCAGTCCCTAAGTTAAAACAGGTTGTAATCAATACCCCTAAATAATCCAAAATAAACACCATTTAATGACTCTAACCTAACTACTGTCAGACATGGCTGGCTAAAAATTTATTCATATTACTGCTTTCTGAAAGATATGTGACCCTTGCCTCTTAACATGAGCTTATTTGAATCCTTGTATCTTAGAAGTGATTTGCAGTTATAGAATACAACAGCTAAATTTTCTACTTTCAAATGTATTCAGAAAGTCACAGACAAAACCCAAACATCTGATAAAATATACTGCAGTCTGGATGTTCCAAATTACTACTTCTAGTTAATATCCACTTTGACGAGTGCAATTCTGAGATCTTATAATTATTATACTCTTAAATTGTTTTGGATGCTTTATTCAGAGAGAGAAACAACAGGCAGTGGATGTAGACAAGAGAAGTGCCATTGCATGGTGCCATTACCCTTGCAGACCTCCTGCCGACTGTCTGCCACATCCATCTGAGCATCATCTTGCAAAGGCCCTTCTGCAAAGTGTAACTTTGAATACAAAGAACAGTCACAACTTTCTGTTCTTTATCAAAAGATTTTGTTCATACTCTTAAAAACAAGCGCAAAATACGTAGCTTGAAATTGAAGTTGATAGAACATTCTCCTGTGCAACAGTTCAGGCAATAAAATGTTTTTCTGCCTTCCTCCACGATACAGACTACATACGGGTGTATATATAGGTTTTACAAGAAACTGATAGATTCAATCCTGCTTTAAATAAATCCTTTATTCTGAGGAATAAATGGCTCCTACCAGCCATGTTTGAATCATTTGACTGAAAACAACCTGATATCAGGTAAGAAGACTTTGAACTCTTTTGTTACACAGTTGTTTGAAGAAATGCTCACCCGTTGCTCCTGTCCATCGGTGGCCATGCCTGAAGCAGTAAGACCAAGTGCTGAAACTCACACAGACTCTGACTGGACTCCAGAAGTTCCAGGAGGAGTTTGTACCTTTTTTCTTCATTTTCAATATCTGTTATCTCCACCTGAAGGAGACAAAAAATAAACAAACAAACAAACAAACCCAGCTTTTTATTTTTTTCTCCAGAAATCAATGATTTAAAAGCAATTGACAAACTGTCTGTGAAGAAAATCACTGTTACAAAACAATGCAAGAAACACAGTGAACGTAATTTTCCCAGAAACCCATTTTCTTACCTCTCACATTTTCAACTACATGCAAATAAAATGGGAGGACATGGGTCATGTGGAATGACTTAGGTGGACATTCCTAGAACAATGTAACCCTACACAAGTATATTCTTTGATTAGTTCAGAAGATCTTATCCCTGTCTTCTTCAAACAACCAAAAATTCGTTATATTTCTTGATGTATGGACACATATACACACATACATTTTCAACGAATGGCTACGTTCAGTGCTTTCCTAATATATACTACTCTCACTCTCCTATGAAAATTCAATAGTTTCACCTGAATTTACAGCACCTCATCTTTTCTCCCCTAGGAAAGAGCCCTGAAAGATGCTTCTAAATTAATCTACCCAGCAAAGAACACTTGCTAACAAGTAATACAGTATTTCTCTATATAGGTGCTTGAAGCTAAGAAAAACAAAACCTCACAGCCCCATCAGCTCCCAGACAATTCTGTCTCAGGACAAGTGTCTATCTCTGTTGAAAACCTGCATCTTTTGCCCAGACTTGAATTCACTCCAGTTGATGACAGGTTCTTTTAAAAATAATTACTGCCTGCAGTTTCATGGTAAAGTGTGCAAGGTAAAAGGTCTGACTGCTGAAGGAAGGTTGCTGTAAATGAGAACCAACTTGCTACTAAATGAGAAGTAACTTCTATTTAAAAGTTTGGCCATCACTCCAGGAGAGCTTTCACAGAGGGAATAGCAATTCACTATCTAGTGACATACAAAAGTTCTTGGAGTTTAAAAATTATTTGTTACAGTAACAAGGTAGCTTCCTCTGTCTTATTAACACATTCGAACACTGAATATTTCTTCCATCATCCAGAAACTTTCATAATATCAAACACTTCAGCTTCATCTTATAATTCTGCTGAGGAGACACAGCATTAAATGTTAACTTTTCTGTTTCAGTCCAAGAAGTTCTAAGACAACAAACATGGACGAAGTTTTCCTTAGTTCTACAGCTACTCTGAAAGATTAAAGATCGCATCCCAATCTCTTCAAAGTGGCTTTGATATATCAAGGGCAAATTTTCAAAAGAGGCTGGAAAACAAACATTACCGATGCATTTATTGAGTAGCCCACATAATCTGTGACTTTAAAATATTTACTGTTGAAAAACTGTTTGATTCTGTCTCCAGAGTATATCTGAAAGCACCATATACTAAAACATTTCAGACAGTGAAAGAATGTTTCCTAGATCTGTCCACTTGAAATAATTTTCTTTACTGAAAATGTCACATAGTAGACATCAATTACTCACTTGTAATACATATACTTGAAAATATCTAGTATTATAATACTAGATATTTAAATGACAAGGCTGAAAAAGGGAGATAAACAAGAAAGGATAAAAGGGACGTAAGACATTAAACTCTGAGGTTCAAAAATACTTAGCATCTTGGCAAATTAAGTACTAGCTAGACAACAGAAGCTCTCACACTGCTTACCCATCCCCAAACCCATCCATCAGAAAACGAGCTCTAAATATTGAAACCAAGTAAGTACTGTTCTCGATGGTCCACTGAGTACATTTTAGCATATCAGCACAAACAGTACGTTACTTCAAAACACAGACTAAATGTTAAGATCTTTCTAATGATAACCATAAAAATGGCAATAAATGGCACAGACAATATCAACAGATGAGAAAAGCTGTCAGAGAAGGTCCCCTATTAGTAGCAGAGAGTAGATCAGACATCCTACTCCACATGAACTGAAGTCCAGTAATTCTCCCTAATAATGCATCTTTACAGACTTGGGTTTATATTTTTTTATGAACTTAATTAATCTAGCACCATAATTTTGTGTTTTGGACAGCTGGATCCTTGCAAGATGATTGCTCATGACATAACACATATTAATTCAATTGAAGTCAATCAGAAGTAACTTTCTAGTCTCAAATGCAAAGAGCATTTCTGCAACATTTCTCTCTACAATGGCTTTTTCAAGTCACCTATGTTTCTCACTAAGAGCAATAAAAATAAAGTGAACTTTCTACAGTGTTAATGATTTTTAGTTTTTAAGGCTAGTGAAAATTCACTCTTCATTTGGCATTTTAGATGTATGTCACTTCCATTCAGAGTGAAACAGGTGAGATTTCAAAGCGATAGTTTCTTGCTCGAAGGAAGCAATACCTTGAAATAGCACCCAGGAATGAGGTTTTAATTTATATTTACTATTTGTATGTAGGTATATACATACATATATCTAGATAGATAGATGGATCCATATAAAACACACAGAGAGAATGTAAGTTTTGCTCTGTCTTCTTGTCTTTGCTTTCTGAGGCTGTGGGAGAGCACAGTGAGGAAGCAGCCACCTCCCACAGCAGAAACAGAGCATGCTCTGTGTAAAAGGGTAGAAATTTCATCTTTACAAAGCGAAAGCTAGCTGAGTTGCTGAGGTTAGTCAAGGCTCTTGTTTTGTTGTAATAACAGATTTTTTTAAAATCCGCTTTTAATTGAACACTTTCTTTGTAGTGATTCTGGATGATCTATTCAGATGACTCAATGTTGTAACACATGCTTCCCTTCCTGTTTTTCCTTTTAATACAAAATCCCAAACCCTCCATCTAAACCACTCCAAGGTTACCCATGCAAAGCAAACCCACCATGAACTGCTCAGAGCCCTCTTAACACAAGTGCCTGTAAAGAAGAATTTGTCAATAAACAGAGTAAGGAGGCCCACAGCCAGACATGAACTTCAGATGACCCCAAAGAGATAT
Organism: Pomatostomus ruficeps; assembly: GCA_013400735.1. Lineage (NCBI taxonomy): Eukaryota > Metazoa > Chordata > Aves > Passeriformes > Timaliidae > Pomatostomus > Pomatostomus ruficeps. The sequence goes on from VYZT01063351.1 coordinate 4,817, forward strand.
GAAAAACAAGTGGAACGAAAAATTCAAACAAACCACAAAACAACACAAGCAAGGAAAAGGAAAGCAAGGACTTTCAGTTTTAACAACAGATTTGCTCAATTCTGACAGTTTCAGGCAGTCTCTTTGGCAGTAGAACACAGCTGGCATCATGTTTCTCATTAAAAGGCTGCACAAATATTTACCACATTGGGAAAGTCAATTAGGGGAATTAATTGTAGAAATTATACTCATGATAGATTATAAAACAAAATACAAATTAAGTAAAGCCAAACCTTATGTTAAACTGTTAAAATACACAATTTCATTATCGAGGGATTCCATATGTTCAGAATCAAGAATATACAAACATCTGCGTATGTTAATATTCCTTCAAAAACCCATACAGGAAATTCACAAAGCAAAATACCGGCTACACAAGCAGCATGAGCTTGTCATAGCCTACAAGAGATTCAGTGTTGAATTAAAAACTTTGTGCACTTAAAATTTCTCCTCAAATACATACAACTTTTCTATCTTATGATCAAATCTTTCCAAGACTTACCTTAAATCTTAAAATTTTAAGACTCTTTCCTCACAGATTAGATCCTATTAGATGCCCAAAATGTTGAAAGCAGTCAACAGTTTACTGACTTTCAGTGCACAAAGTTTTGACTCATCATGTGGTTCTACAGATGTTATTGCTTTATCCTCATCACATATGATATGGATGAAGGAGTCCAAATATGAAAAGCTGCCTCCCAAGTTAGTGCTGTAGCTTCTAGAAACCTTTTGTTTTATAAAACCTGTAAGATGATACACTTGAAGAATGCTAAAGTTAAATAAAACTGTGGACATCATATATGACTGATAATAAAAGCCTTTGGCATGCAGACCACAGGATCAGTGGTTTAGTTTGGTACGTTATCTCACTCCTGAAACTGAAGTTAGTTTAAAACCAGTATTTACAGCAACTGTGGAACATTGCTGTATCTGAATTGTGTCCTTAAGTTATAGATAGCCACTAATGTAATGGTCTCCTGATCCTACAGATACATCTGATAAACTTGTAAAGGCTTTATTGTTAAAGCTATATAATTTGACAATCTGGTGCTGATGAACTTGGCTGATGACAGTGATTTTTGTTTGAAAAAAAATGGAAAAGTCAATAAAGAGATCCAGCCAATTCAATCCTCTCCTTCCTCTGAGATGACAGAAAAACTCTATTTATGGATGAGAATGGTGAGCCGGAAAACTAATGCAGACGGACCTCGACCTCCCTCTGCCCACTGGTATCTATTCTGCAAATTCCATTTTTACTCTATGTTAGGGTGACAGAGACAGAGTTTTCATCAACAGATTTTGCTCACAACAAAGGAAATAAATGATAAGGATGTTTATAAATGAAACCAGAAAAATATTTTCCTTCACTAGAATTGCTTGTTTATTGAGGAAAGCTATATCCATGCTTAAAAGCAACTCCCTGTACTAAAGGCAGAAAAATTTGCTGTTACCAAGAAATGCAGCCAAAAATTTACTGATTTACATGATTATAAAATTAATTTTATTACATCTACCAGATGGTAAATGTAAATATTTCAAAATGTGTTCATGTTCAACACTGCAGCATAAATTTGAATTAATGTGACATTGAAAATAGAAACAGTAAGCAGGCATTTGACTGGTCCCCTATTGCTACAATGGACTTGCAATTTGTCAGAACTTCCTTGTAAAATGCACTGGTTTTATTTATCTCCCCATCCCCAGCTCAAGCTGTAGTGGTAGAGAATACATCTGTACTGGATTTCAAAATAATAGACAGATGTGACATCAAAGATTTTATTCAGACTTGAGATAAGGAACACTGATGCTAAAATTTCCTTCCACTCATTAGACAGGGCTTAACATGGTTTATAAGCAATGACTAAAAGGATTGGTAGCAATTTGACTGCATTCCTGTAACTGCCATCTTGGTGTGCTGTTCATGGTTCAAAAACACAACAGCCTTGCCCCAAGGAGTTTACAATCTAATTAAGTAAATCAGCAAAGAAAATACTGTCCTTCCTATACAACAGGCCAGTAGGGCTTGGTCACTGAAGGAAGCAGTCTTTCCACTTGGCAGGTCAGCCTGTGATCTGCCATTCCCTGTTCTGCTGGTATCTGTGCAGCTACTGAAAGTCTGCACAAAGCTAAGTTACTGAAATCTACTTCCAGTACAAGGCTGCAAAGTTAAATGCTTGTTGCATAAGACATATAAATTTACAAGTTAAATGGAAAATTTTAAGTCAATTATTCACAATACGAACACAAACGTCAAAAATCAGTAAAGAAAAAACCCAAGCACAACCTGCAACACTGTATAACTGTTCCTGAAATTGCATAGCTACTGACTCTGCACATGTAAGATTAGGAGCTTTTAAAGGCTATTATTTATGTCATTCTCTTCAAACTGTTTCAAGGTGCTAGAAATCCTATCAGCCTTGATGTTAAGACACATTATGTACTTGTGAAACAAAGCAAAGCCACAAGCACATATTAAAGGTCTTATTCAAGATCTTCACATGCCAGAGCAACAGTGAACCCTTTTTAAAGGCAAAACCACAAGTGCTATACTCCCCAACACATTACCAGCATTCCATTATGTCTAAACTAGGGTTTCTTTAACAAAACCCACAACCAAACAACTTGTAAATTGTGATTGAGGGGAAAATGCTCCAAGACACAACAGGGTCAGGCTGGGGAAAGCAGTAACAGGCTTGGAAGAACAAAGCACCATGTCATTCAGTCACTGGTCTGCCAGCATATGGGCAAGGGCACACAGGATGGAGAAAATCAAGGGCAGCCTCAAGAGCAGAGCTGCCAGCTTGGGCACAAACAGTTTGAGATATCTGGTTAAAGGCAAGTCAGTAAGAGACCTCACACAGAGCCAGAGAGATGAGGTTCAAAAACCAGTGAGCACAACTGTTCTGCGAGACATACCCTGGAAGTCAGAGATACACAGAAAGAGGAGTACGGAACTACCATTCTTTCTCCATACTGTTTTTTCCTCACTACATTTATAGTCTTATTCTTCAAAATTTAAGAGGTTTTAGTGCTGAAGAAAGCCATAATTGCAATCTATCCTGACAATCTACATACCTCTGTGCACAATTTTATGCAGTAATTTTGCACTAAAATTGTAACTTCTGTTTAAGCTAGAATACTTCCTAATGGGTTTAGTCTTTTGACTTAAGGAAACAAGTTTAAGGTGCAAACAAGTTTAGGCTCTTTCTGGTAAATTATTTGCACCTGCCAATCAAAAGACAAATCTTCCTTATTTGACATTATCAAGATCACACTTACTTGATGTTGCCGAAGTAACACCTGAATTTACAGCTGGTCTGCAGAGTTACTTTCCTGTTCTTATTCCTGATTAACCCACTCTGACTACCCACAGATGAGGGCACTACTGGAGTATGTTTCATATATATTTTTCCTTTTCCTACTCTTCCTTCCATGACCAATGTTATTTTGGTCACTGTGTGGTTGTGTTGGACACAGAATACTGGGCCTTGATCTCAATCAGCACTGACATTTTTATACACTCATACACATATTAAAACTTACGTTATGAAAAGACACTGGGCCCACAATATGTTGTTTTATGCAGTTTCCCTGGGGAAACACAGACACACGTAAGCTTATCACCTTTCGTACGTGAAATGTGCACTCACAAGGCAGCTGTACAGGAGTCAGTGAGGTCAAGTGAAAGTTCCTTCTCAAAGATACATTTTACAGACTTCCCTCAAATGTACTAGCCCTTCAAGTACTTGCCCTAGTATTTATTGAAATTTTGAAGTTTAAATGATAGTATGATAGAATACCTTTCACTCTATGTCTTAGCAATATATTGCCATGTACAGAGTCAGGAAATTAAGAAATATAGTTTGAAGAACACATTTAATACAGCACTGTTGCAATTTGAAGAGCATGTACATAAAACTGAATTGTAAACTTGGCAAGGTCAAAGATTTTCTGTGCACGAAGTTTCATAAAGAAAAAAAAATTGTCTGCCAATATGTGTAATTTGTGAAGTCCCTCTTTCCTTTAGCAAAGGTAAGCTTTCCCTTCTCAGAAATGGGTTCCAAATATACTCCCCTCCTGACAAAGGAACCTGTCAGCTTTAAATAAGCACTTTTGATCTTACTTTCTCCATCTACCCTAGTTCACATTTTGATAATTCTACTTTCAACCCACTTTGGTAAATGGAAAACTTAAGTGGTAGTAAGTCAGAGTTGAGAGATGGCAACTTTTAGAAAACAGTTCCACTGGCCTCACAAAATGCTCCTGTAAAATAACAGGACTTAGTTCTTGTTTAATGAAAAAACACAACAGCTAAAACATGATCCAGTTTGCTGCAGATTAAATTCCCTTGCTTGAAAGAAGCTTTTTAGAAGCTATGCTTATGGAGTTATCCCAGTTAATGCAAAGCAACAGCTTTATTAAGGAATATCCACTTAAAAACAACACCACACCAAAACCAACAACAACAACAACAAACAAAACAAAACAAAAAAAACCTACTCAACCACAATTAGGGTACTGTGTCAAGGAGTTTTAGGTTGGATATTAGGAAAAGATTCTTCCCCCAGAAGGTGGCTGGGCACTGGAACAGGCTCCCCAGGGAAGTGGTCACAGCAGCAAGGTGGATAGAGATCAAGAAGTGTTTGGACAGTGCTCTCAGGTACACGCTGTGACTCTTGGTGTGTCCTGTGCAGGGCCAGGAGTTGGTCTCAGTGATCAGGGGCTGCTCTGACCTAGACTGGAAGACACAAATACAGTCTTGACAGACCAGAAGGAAGTGCCTGCTATCAAAACTAAAATCTCAGAGCCATCAATTCAAAATTAAAACCGAAGTCAAGGGTTTTGCATGAACAATCTCAGTGTTCACAACCCATGCCTGATATCCCAGAGGAGAAAGAACTCTGAAGTCAGGCTTTCTTGCACTTTCCCCAGAGCTGGGCTTCACATATTAAAACTATTATTAAATGCTGAGCACATATGCAAGCCTGCATCATACAGAAACTAAAGAGATGTACATAATCTCACAGGTAAAATCCTGCTCAAACTAAAGCCAGTGTACAGGATAAGGAAGTTATGGGATTCAAGTTAAAAAACAAATCAACAAGAAGCCTACAGGTGATGAATTAAACTAAGGCTCAGCCACATGTTGAGTTCTTATACCCAAGAACTTTTTTCTTCTGAAGTGATTTATAGATTGTTTAATTCCTTATCTACTTCATATGCAGCTTACTAAGAAATGCATATAGATTCAATAAACACAAATGTGTTGCCTAATGCATAAAAATGAGTAACTCGTGCAGAAAACAAAATCCATTCATTTATATTCTGCAGGAGACTATGTCCTAATCTGCAAATACATTTCAGCACAGAGAAAACCTCTGAGGACTGTACATAGATATTGGTAAGGAGAATAAGGGCAAATAAGGAAAAAAAAATGATTAATTTGAAAGACTCCTATAACTAGCTGGCACTGAAGGAGACGGGACTAACATACATGTTATTTAAATTGTATACTGACTAGGTGTGCGTTAATATGTAAAAATTTGGATCCATGTATGGGTGAAACTAACACCTGTGCAACATGAGGCACTCACAAACGTTAAGTAATCTGTGTATGCACCAGCTACTAATCACTATTTCATAATTCAGAATTTATGTATTATATAAATACTCTAACATGTAGAGCAGACAGCAGCATTGGAAGATACAGCATAGAAATGACAAGATTTTAATCTTTAAATATTATTTTTAAGCCCTTAAATCAGTGTCAGCCATTTCCCTCCATACCTTACACAAGTTTTTTTTTTAATTTACCCTCCTGATCACTACCATCAAGCAGCAGTGCATCCACAAGCTCCCCATATTCACCCCTATGTGTACCTGCTGTCTTGACAACCAAAGTCTGCAATTCTTGCTAATAAAGCAAAATTCTTTTAAAAGCTGTTTACATGTAAATGAAACATTGTCAAAATTAGTAAATCCAAAATATCTTCCTGTAGACAGGCAAAACTAGTGAAGTCAAAGATACATTTCTAAAAAGAAAAACAATAAACGAAGATACTGTCTTATAGGAACAAGAGGTTGTTGATGTCAATGCCAATTTAAATTATGTAATTTCTTTTTGGTTAAAAAAAGGAAATGCACATTTTTAACGAAAAGTTCCTTCATTGTTTATCCGTATTTATAACCTAGACCAGGAGCAATTAAAATACCAGGTGGGTGGTTACCACAAAATTATTTAAGCTGTAAAAACTGAAATAAATGAGTAGCTCTGTTGCAGCCATAAAAATAATCTGAATAGGGTAGGCAGCATCACACACCTGTCACACCAAATGGTATTACAGAAGCCCTGCAGTTGGTGGTTTTCTTTTTGATCTGGTGTAGTTTATGTCCTAGGAGTCACAGTCTTGATAGCTGGGTCCCTGGGTAATAATAGCAGCAATGTGGAAAAAGAACCCCTCACTCTCTCAATCAACATGAAATAGCACAAATTACTAAAACATAAGAACTATTTTGAGAATACCTGAATGAGGCCCCCTCAGATGATACAGAGTTTATAGAGTAGACCTCTAAATAAGAACTGTCAGCTAGCACGATGGCTGATGGAGTAAGAAAACTGTTTGGAAAAAAGGATAGCACCTACTGTCAGAGTTATTAATAAAAAATACTCATTTAAGATATTAACACAATAATGCCTAAAGAAAACTAGTTTTATACTTTACTTGTATTTTCAAAGGGCTTAGAACAACATTCCTGACTAGAAACTGCTGAAGAACTTGACTTACTAACAGGAAAAAACCCAAAAAATTTCAAACAAAACCCCCCAGTTTATGATCAAATAGTAAAAGGTAAAAAGTAAAGTTTCTTGTGGGTTTATGGCTGCTTCCTTGTTTATATAAACTATGTTTTGGGGAGACTGCAAATATTGAACAGACAAATCATTGTCAAAGCTAGTTTATATCAAAAGAACCCTCCAAGAGACTAAAAAAAAAAAAAATCTAGGGTACACAAATGACTACATGATGGCAAATAAAATACAACAATGGTAAAACTGCTGCATTTGAAAATATGCTAAATTGGCCTGATCAAGTCAAAACAGTAACCTGAGCCTCACTGAATGAAATCCAGAGACCTCTGGTTGATGTACAGATGAAGTCAAGAGAGCAATCAAGGTGTTGGGATGCATAAGCATGTACTGTTTATTTCCACAAGGACCACACATTCACTTCTCCAATTACTTCTCTCAGGAGGTGCACTACATATCACAGTGGGCTCTGAGATAGAGGAGAGGATGGTTACAGAGAGAAAACGCTGCAGAGGAGGTGGCAACTGGGTACTTAGCATAAATAACAGAATAAGGGAAAAAGTGTAGTGAATAGAAAATTTTATTTTCTGGATTTTAATATCCTAAAAAAACATAGAACAACATCAGATAACAAATCACAGAAAGACGTTATGTCATAGAAGCACAGAATGGTTTGGGCTGGAAGGGACCTTAGAGATCATCCAGTTCCAACACCTCTGCCATGGGAAGGGACACCTTCCACTAGACCAGGTAGCTCAAACTCCCATCCAACCTGGCCTTGAAACACTCGTGGGGATGGGGCATCCACAACTTCTCTGGGCAACCTGTGCCAGTGCCTCACCACCCTCACAGTAAAGATTTTTTTTTTCTACTACCTAGTTTAAATCTATGCTCTTCCAGTTTGAAGCCATTCCCCCTTGTTCTGTCACTACATGCTCTTGGTAGAGCCCCTCTCCATATTTTTGGTTGGCTCCTTTTGGGTACTGGAAGGCCACATTTCCATCACTCCAAAGCCTTCTCTTTCCCAGGCTGAACAATCCCACCTCTCTCAGCCTTTCTTCACAGGAGAGGTGCTCCATCCATCAAATCATCTTGGTGGCCTCCTGTGGACTCGCTCTAACAGGTCCATGTCCTTCCTGTGCTGGGACCCCAGAGCTGGATGCAGCACTGCAGGTGGGGTCTCACCAGAGCAGAGCAGAGGGGCAGAATCCCCTCCCTTGCCTGCTGCCCACACTGCTTTGGATGCAGCCCAGGACATGTTTGGCTTTCTCGGCTGCAATGGCACATGGCTGGGTCATGTCCAGCCTCTCACCCACCAGCACCCCCAGGTCCTTCTCAGCAGTGCTGCTCTGGATCTGTTCATCCCCAGCCTGGACTGATTCTGGGGGTTGCCCTGACCTGGTGCAGCACCAGCACGTGGTCTTGTTGAAGCTCATGAGATTCCTCTGGGCCCACTTTTTGAGCGTGTCCAGGTCCCTCTGGGTGGCATCCCTTCTTCACAAAGTTTCAGCATTATTTGTGCTCAGTGATGCACAGTGTGTACTAATGCTGAAAATTTAGCAAGAGATACCCAAGGTGAATCAGTTTATCCACCGATTTCTTTGAAATGTAATATTAGAAGTCTGATTACATCACTAATGAGCTCTTATTTTTGGTGAAACTGGGATCAAAGCTGAGTATGCACTGTTTCAACCATTCTGCACTTGCACCTCCACTACAAAAGACCTGGTAGAGAAAGTGAATGATCCCCCATGAATCCACTGCAGAGCATTCTTGTCTTCCTCTGAAGCAACTTCAACTGGTCACAGAGCACTGCATTGCCCAGGGCTCACGTTCAAAACTTGTGTGCACTCAAGCTACACTGCTTTTCTCTCCACTTTGTCTTATCTGCTATACTAGTGCAGTTAATGGAAAATATTTCATTTGCATCTTAAAGTATTTAATTAATCATACACACTACAATTTATGTTCCCAGGAAAAAAAAAATTCACGTGTTTTCATATGGATAAATTGCATCTTCAATGAATGGAAATTAGTGTTTTAAAATATTAATTAAAACTTAAATTAAATTTCTTAAGCTTAATTTTTATGCATTACCAACAGAGAAACAATGTCTCTAGAATTATAAACAACATCACAACAAATTTACTCAGAGTTGATAGGAACATAAATCTTTCTTCTAATTAAGCATTTTTCACAAATAAAAGATGGCTAAGGATGAAACAGATACAGCTCCTTCACTTGTATTTGGCCAGATCATGCTGAATGCAGGTCATTGCTACCTGATAAATGGCTTCAGCAAAACAACTTCTCGTGTTTAAATCTCTGCCATGAGAAGGGGCAATGAGAAAAAGCTGAAAATCACTGCACATTGACATTCCTATTGAGGCCGCTCTTAACAAAGTCACATGAAGAAACACCGTGTAAACAGATACACATTTTTCATTAACAGGGGAAAGAGGAACAAAGCAGCAATGGAATCTTGACAGTCACCCCAAGTCCTCAGAAAGTCGATGCAGACATTACTAAGGTTGCTGAGACACAAGTTTGCATGTGACATACATCAACTGCCATATAGGCAGGAAGGAAGGAAAAGGTGTTGTGCACATCCCACACACACACCACCAACTAATCTGTCAATTTTTCAAAGCTAAACTTTAGGAAAAAAGTAAGAAAAGTGCCCAGAGTTACGATTTTAAATCCTTAATAGACATACTTTCCAATTTTCAAAAGCGTTTAGCCCTCGGCAGCACTCTATACCCCAAGATCATGAAAAAAACATAATACTACAATATGAGGGGGAAGGCTAAATGAGATTACCTTTTCTAAATGACAAAGCTATTTGCATTTAAGTGGCATGCAAGTAGTAATTACATTCTGCATTTGCATAATAATGAAACAATCCTTTTAAGAAAAGGTATGTCTTATAGAAGCGTCACAATTAATAACTTCTTATCTTAAAGTAAGCCTTGGTTTACTCACAGAAGCCTTGCTAGAGTCACTGTAACTTCCTGGGGCAAACCCTAACTCATTTCTGTAAACTATGCCTTGTAACTGGTCACTGAGCTGAACAACTGCATGCACACACATAACCTGTTAGCTGACACTTTAGGCTTGTTAGACACTGCTTTGAGTCATTACAGACTATATATATTTATATATTATTTGAAAAGAAACAGATTCCTACCTTAGATCAATAAAGATACATTTTGATACCAACATTCTAAACAATGTCTTTCTTCCCCCTCCAACGTTTTTTAATATATAAAAGTCAGTATTTTGACCCATATTTTTCATGCACCAGTTAACTAGAAAATTGCAGAACCTGAAGAGCTCAGATAAAATTCATCAAGGGGATTAAAACAAGGCATGTCTCCTCCTCCTCCACAGCGTGGGATGCTACTGGAATGTGAATTAAAGACTCTCAAGCCTTTGAAAAATGAGGACCCCTGAATTTTTAATTTTGTTAACTAATCATTAGAGAACTGGAAATCACTGTGTTTCTGAGTGTTTGATAGGTAGCTGCTTCCATAAAGTACATTTTTAATTTTGTAAGAGCTGGCCTGTTTCCCAGTACATTGATTTGTGGGACCACTACTTACAGCACCTAGAGCATAATTAAATATTAAGTCCCTCCTTGATGTATGCAAAGTCTGTCTAAGAGGATTAGTAGACACACTGAGGGTGGCTTTCACACATTTTCTGGTAATTGAACACTGCAATATCATTAAAATTATCTTTATTCAATAGAAATCCACATTCATACTTTATAATATCTGCTGTCCCTTTTTGTGCCAAGGACTGGTATAGGAAAAGAGGGATCCCCTAAAAGCATGTAAGAAATGCCAAGCAAGTAATAATACAACAATCTGGAAGCAAGATAATGAATACATTTTTGACATATTTGCAATTCAAAGCTCATTAAAAACCCCTGAAATGCAACAACCTTTAAACACATTCCTCTAAAATCTAAAACCAGCATTGAATCCACAGTCTCTCCCCTCCCCATTTATTTTAAATGTGATTTCTTTTTTAAACTACTTTGCTGGATGAGAAAGGATGACCAAATTAATAAAGGTGTAGTGATGCTGGAGAAAGTGATGCCTACAGACAAGGCAGGCAGACTGACATACTTTGAAAGATGAGATTCCTCCCGTTTGCTTCTTCATCCAGGATTACTCAACAACCTGATCAAACTTTTAAGCTATGCTACAATATCCCCTTCTGTAAAACAGGGTTGCTTTTAAAGGTCTTTGCACCTGAAGCATGAACTTGCACGGGAAAATTGCGTCTTAACTCTAATGCTCTGCCAAAGCTCATATACAACTCTCTCTTTGCTTTTCAGCAGCCAGGTAAGCGCTCACTTCTGCAGTCCTCTTGTTCCACTAACGTATCATGAAGGACTGGGAAATGCACAGTTCTCAATCTGCAATTTTATGATGGTATTTTCCGTGTTTGTTAATTCACAAAATACAGAAACTTAATACTCAAACCGGGCCATCACTTGCTTTTTTAGTATCAGCTTGCAGACTAGCATTTAACATCAGCTGACTATAAGAGGAAAAGAATCTAAAATAAATAATCTCCATCTAAGACCATTCATTTGTTTCCTTGCACATTTGTGAAAAAGTCTGAATTTCAGGTACAGGTACCTAATGGACAAACCAACATGACTGACTCTTCTGTCTAAATAACACATTAGTTACCTAGTACAAAATATTCAAAGAAAACAAAGGATTCTTATCAATCACAATGAACTTGAGCTGACATGAAAATTAGAATAATTTTTAATATATTCCAATAGGACTCCTGTAATTGCACTCTGNCTGAACTTGAGCTGAAATGAAAATTAGAATAATTTTTAGGACTCCTGTAATTGCACTCTGTAGCAGAAATTACATAAACAATGATTTTTATGTATGTACATATAAGCACAGCTTTCACTCTTGTTAAGCATGAAAGCTATTTCTACACTTAGCTAAACAACAAACAGTATATACAAAGAAAATAAATAGTATATACACAGTGTTGTGTACATATTTTCATACTATTATCTCTGAAAGTTTTGAGCTTATCTAGAGCATTATTCAAGCTTTATTGCATGTCTTCTTGCTTATTTATCAGCAGAAGTGTAAAGCACTGAAGTGATCAGCAACTCTGTTATGGGCAGATGAACTGTTGCTCAGCCAGTAGAAACTTCTTCCCTCACAAAAAAGCAGGTTTTCCTGCTTGAAAGAAGGAGTACCCTAAAGATCCCATCACGAAACAGAAATTAACTGATGATACGGAGAGGCCTAAACAGGCTGGGAGACCAGGCCAGCCAGAATTGCACCAGGCTTAACAGCTGTGCTGCACCCGGAGCTGCTCTGGTGGGGACAGCACAGGTGTGGCTGTCTCAGCCCTGCTGGGCGGGCCTCGGGGGTTCGGCTGGGCAGTGACCTACAATGGGCCAGCAGCACATGAAACGCATTTAATTAAGTCCTAAAATTTGTTTTTGTAACCAAATGCATGTGTGTTTCTTTTTGTAAAGTTATATATATTCTAACTTACAAGACTATGGGAGAAGATAGAAGTTTGATGAATATTTAAGATAAAATCACAAGCATAATGAGTCTTATAAAGTTTCTGTCAAATACAGCTTCTTTTTCTGTCTTCTACAAACACAGCTGAAAGCTATTATCTACCTGTAACTTTTTTCTTAAGACATACTGTATTTGAACGTTTTAGAATTGGAAATGATTTTGAATTGGAAAGCACATCACAAGCAACACAAACACGGACAAAGGATTGAACTGAAGATGAAGAATCCAATCACAGATACCTGAATAGCAGTTGAGGAGTTAAATGCTGGTATTACTGTGAATACAAGAGAAAAAGTAATTTCCAAAGAAACCAAGAGATAAGTACTTTCTTTTCCTTTTAAGATTTTTATTAGGATTGTTCCCTTGGATGAATTTAGCACAAGTCGTCAAAACTGAGATATTGCTTTTGTTTTATATGAATATAAAGTGGGTTTGTGCATAGATTTTTTTGGAAACTATTAGAAATATTCTATTTTGTTCTGTAAGGTCTTGGCATGGGGGGAGGCACTTAGAAAATGAACAAAAAATAACTCTGCTTCTGAACAATTCTACATGCAGGAAGTGCTACTCACATGATTTCAAAACTGCTACACATTCATGCAATAATATTTAAAGGCCCAAGAAGAAAAGAGTCAGTGGCCAGTAATTATTATTTTAATTCCAAGTAAAATCTGACACCAAGTGGAAGATAAAGAGGTAAGGTAAAATTGACAAGAAAAAAAATAGTCAGAAAAGAAAGAAGGTACAAAAACTTCAAAGACAATGCTTGATATAGAGGAAAATCATTGGTGTTCAATCAAATTCAGTATTACACACTCCTGATCCTAAACAAAAACCAGAGAAATCCCTTACCTTTATGTAACTTTGTTTTTCAAAGAATCAGAATGTATCAGAAATTTGATTTAGAAAGGAAAGTAGGATTAGTTTCCAGACAACAGGATGCATCACAACCACACAGTGCAGACCAGCATTTCATTATGTAATCCTCGCATAAAAACAGGGTAAGGCTATAATTTGCAGCAATCAGTATTAATACCTTTGTTTCAGGCCAGCAAGCTCTGAGAACAGCTTGTGTCCTGAAGTACACAAGTAGCTTGCTGTCCTCATCACTGAGATGGAAGGCTTGCTCCAGAATTTGCAATACCCTAATGCGAGGCTTCACTGCTAATGAGTCATCACCACAGAAAGGTCTCAACCACTCCAGAAGGTCATCTGAAGAAATTATTTTCTCCCTGTAATTAAACAATACTGTGTTAAACAGTCTCTGGTAATAATTGTAATGAAAGTATTACATGCATTTTTAAAACTCAACAAGCACATTCAATATGTAAGAAATACACAGCACCAGGAAATGGCAGATCTGACCTCTGTGAGGCTGCAGGGAAACTGGCCCTTGTAAATCAGAAGCCCAAAGCTGTGTGGTGTAACAACTTTTTCTGAACTTCAAATAAACATATAATACCACAGGAATCCTTCTGTACACTTACATATTCTCCCACAAACTACCCTGGTACCATACAATGGTGTTGGGTTTCAGCATCTGGAAATCTAAGTCTTTTCATGGTGTCTGGGCCTGACTGATGCCTGAACACCACACCATCTGACTTTATGGAAAACCAGCTTGAATGCTTGCATTTTTAGTATGGCATTTTTATCTCTGAATGCTTATTCATACTGCCACCCTGCATCCTCTTCCTTTCTCTAAAAGCCCCTTCTTTCCACTCCACACACACAAATTATTTTCTCCCACTTGCAGCTCTAGCCATATTTTTTTTTTCTGTACCACCTCTAGCCAGCTTGATCATTCTCAGTTCTTAGAGTGATAATGATTGCAGATTGCCCACAATCCTTGGAAAGAAAAAAAAAAGAGACGTTTAAATCCCTTGGCTTTGGGGTCAGACTTTGTTAATTATGAGAACACTTAATTATATCATTTGATTCAGGAAGTGTATTATATCAAATACATTCTAACAGTGTGCAAGCATTCCCAGGACACAGATCACCAGGAACTGACCAACCAGCTCACAGCTGGAGACAGAACAATCTGTGATGTCCCTCGGAGGCTATAAACTAACACGTACCAAATCAGTACATGCTGTTTTACCTTTCAGTAATATTTTAAACTCAAGCTAACTTTTTTCTTAAAAAAAGAAGCCAAGCAAATGGTTCCTGATGGAGTGTGATTTTAAACTAATGTTCCCTTATTTGTCTTAACAAGATAGACAGGAAAGTAATATGAGACAGAAAACACCAATTTAACCTGTCTTGCAGCTCTGAAATAATAAACACTGACATCTTAGGTTTTCATATTATAAGGATTTCAATGTTACTTAGGCTTTATATTGTCTGAATGATGCTGTTAGCTCAGAACTCCAGCTGAATTAGACATGCCTTTGCTGAACAGGTGGCATTCAAACTGCAAATGAAAAGTTTGGCAATTAAAAGGACCTGCTGAAATATTGCAAGAGTTTGTAGAGCTTGCACTTGATGCTTATATAAGTTTTCCTGAGGAAAAGATTTCTGTTTCGTAAACTGAGTAGACGAAGTTTAAGGTAAAAAAGAAGTATTTACAGGGATATAAACAATCTCTTGTAATCGTAACTACTTTCACTCCAGCTTCTTGTTTCAGCAGTTAAATGTTGATGAAGTATACAAATAAGAGACTCCAGAAGGTGCATCTCAGAATATAGTAATACTCACTCACCCATTACACCTGAATACTGCAAATTATATTTACTGCAAATTTTTACATCACTTTAGTCTACTTTAGTATCTAACATTCAACTAATTTAATGTCATTGAAGAAGCCTAAAAAAAATAGTGTAACTGTTTTTGTGTGGCTACCAGAGAGTATGGGGTTATAATGCATTATCATTATTATACATGAAGTCTTAGTTTGTACATCTGGGAAAAAAAAGCTGATTTTTGTTTCTTCCTCGTCTTTACTGGGAATGAATTAAAAATGTCAGTGAGACATACAGGCCATTATGTGATCCGAAATAAGGACATTCCCAAAAGAGGAGAAAAAATGTGGTGAAGCATCATATAGCATTTGTGAAATTGCTTTTGCACTATACCTTACAAATACTGAAAAATTTAGATATCTCAATTCAGACATCTGAAAGTGAATCATTATTATTTGCAATTTATCAACTAAACTGAAATAAAAGCAGTGCTAGTCCTAGTAGATACAAAATCTGCAGTAGTCACAGCTGAGAAACCATCTTCTCAATTCACCATAATACACAGTTATCTAAATTTTAGGTTCAGTGCTTCCTTTCAAATGATCAAGTAAAGGCTTCTGTCAGGGCTCAGATTCTGAACCTGAAAAATGACAGCCCATTCCAGAATAATGTCTTAGAAAATTAAGTGCAAACCCATTATATATATCCACGAAGAAAAATCATCCATATTCAGTATTGTACCCTCAAAGCTTTCATGAGAAACATCTTTCAAAGTCTTACCCAAAGAACCCATACAGGAAGCTCTTACCCTTTTTCAACGCTTGCATGCACTGCAGAAATTATCCCTTCTAGGATTCCAAGTGGATCTTTCTCTGTTGTAGATGAGTCTCCATTTCCACTACTAAGAGAAGACAAAGTTACCATTAAAATGGTCCTTACTACTGTATCTCATTTTATGCACCTGTAGGATTTATAGGAATTGTTCAGTAATTGTAAGAATTTTCCATTTTCGCTTCTTAACTAGTACCTTTATTTCTATGTCAGGCTAATGCAAAAAGCAAAAAGAAAGAGTGGGAAAAAATACTAAAACACTTAAAAGAAACTTGAGAAGAAAAGCATAGTTAAAGTTTAGTGCTTCTAACACAGATTAATTAGGTCAGCAAAATATTCACATGTAGTCTTGCTATCATAAAGCTCAATATGAACTAAACACACTTAAAGTTACACATAAATGTCACCATCTTTTCCACCCAAATGATCTTGCATTATCTCTGTTGGCTTAAATCAACTTGACAGCAGCCTGAGTCAGCAGTACCCTATCTGCTGATTTCACTGGGGTCAAGCCACCATGGAACAGCAGCCACCATGCACGTGTAGGAGTAGAAAAATGTCCATCACTCCCATCAAGCATTTCAGTTAAAATACTGTTTTCTTCTGCAGGTCAAAAGGTTGTAAAAATTGGGTGAAAAAAGAAACAAACAAACAACACAAAACCACTCTGGTAGGAAAGCAAGCTTTGCTCCTAACTCAATGGAAGTGAAATTTTCAGCTATGGTTTTCCACAAAACAGACTCGGTGCTGAGACAGGGAGAGATTTTGCCCTGGTGCTCCAGCAAAGCACAGAGTGTCTCCCCACGGAAATCACTGCGGTGGCAATGGTGCCTGGGTGAACTGGAAAAACAACAGCTTTGCCTTAGTTTGTCAAGGCTGTATTAAAGAAAGAGAAAAAAAGGCAAAGAGTTACCAAGTTATCTGACTACAGATGATTCAAAAAACCAACGAAAAATGTATATTTTCTCTGTAGTTCATCATAATATCAAAAGTCTTCTGCTACTAAAAATGTCAGCCTCTTCCTAGATCTGCTCTTACCGATCACAAACACATGCCCAGACTACTTTGACTGTTCCACCTAAAGCCAAAATACTACACAGCTGACAGTAATGTGCAAAAATAACTGCGATATTTCAATTTTGTTTTTTGTCAAGAGTTGGAGAATATTTACAATTTTGTTATTTATTACATCAGTGAGATAAATATGTTTCCTAAACAAAGATTGTATCATACGGCAGAGACCTAAATCTTTCTAACCTTTAATGTCTTCCTGCATTCAGAGTTTTCATCTTTCCTATTTTTATTTTTAATGTCTTCCTGCATTCAGAGTTTTCATCTTTCCTATTTTTATTTTAGTAAGTGGCCAGTACTCCAGTGAACAACACTGGATTTAAAATCAATGTGACTCTCTTCAGAACAGATGCAAGATGATTTGTTGCATGATGAAAACTTAGCATATTAATTTTATATTGCACTCCTAAATTTGAAATAGGAGTAGAAGGCTCGTTAACACTGGTCTTTTTCTCAAAAGATACTGTACATATATGACTGATAGAAATGCTGTTCTTCGTACCAATACCACCTATGGCAGCTAAATAACTTTGCTAAGAGTGATGCTTACATCTAGGTACTTTCCTAAACATCTTCAGAATATTTGGAAGCAATCAAATTATAATTTATAGTACAGAATAGCATCAAAATATTTAGAGTTTTAGACTCCCAGAGACATGATATGTCTCCAAAAGATAAAATCTGTTTTCACCAAAACACACAAAAAATTCATTCCCAGCGAAAAAAAATAAAAAACCAAAAAAGTCTATTTTCACAGAAAAGGAGACCTAACAGAATTGAATGCTCTGTTTAGGAAAAATAAAAAAAAAAATACACGTTTAGGGCACAAGTGTGGAAATAGTAAAAATCAGAGCAGTACTCAAATGATCATTTTATGCAAGTGACTACATGCATTAGGAGATGGGTTTCATTTTCTTTAAAAACATAAAAAGCTAAGAAAATTTATTATATGTCCCCAGAGTGAAGACAGATATAAGGCACTTAATTAATGCCCTTTTTATAAGCCACTTTGTAAGTGATTTGTTTACAGGCCTGATTTAAATTTTCCAATTTTTGTGCCCTTTTTTCAATTAAGTTTGTAATAAAAAGGCATCTACAAATGGCCTTAACAAAAGAAATGCATCTGCAAAAGCTAATGGGCATTTCTGAAAACAAAAAATCACTGTTTCTGACAATACATCTGTGAAGCCAGTTTTCAAGAACAACAGATACATGAACATTTATAGGAAGCTTCAAGTTTGTCAGACTCAGACAGGTGTCTTTTACTAAGCAGAAAGAAAGGAGAAAAAAGGTTAATCTAAGGAGTAAGGAACAGTTATCTAGAATAAGGAAATATTTTAAAAATCTAGAAAGAATGAGAGCTAGCAATTTTTAAGCTTAATACCGCCTTTACTGTCTAATGGTTAGAGAAACTAAAAAGAGATGACAGCTCAAGAGACAAATAATCCTGACAAGTTTCCACAGATTGTTGCCTTGTTCTTTTCTTAATAATTAATGATTAAAAATAAGCAGCTACTAACAGAAACAAATATAAGTAATGAAGGACTAGTCTGCCACACAGATTATATGCTATTTTATGCATGTTTCAAACAACAGAACAGGATTCAGTGTTCACCTCAAAACTCCTAGGTATGAGCTTGGTGTAATTACACTGATAAAGGCTTATTTTGATTTCAGTTCAGCGTCAGAAAAAGTGATCCATATTTAATCACATTCCTCAAACAGAATAAAGAACAAAGAACGCTTGAAAGGAGAATAAATTAACTTCATCTAAATTTTTTAACCTAATTACTGTATTCATTGGAAATACTCCAGCTTTATTTTCCTCTTTCTGATTGTGCTTTGTCATATTTAAATATGAGGACAATAAGAAAATAACACACTGATGGTATGATCGCTCAAAGCTGGGGAAAAAAGTCTTAATGGCAAACCATCAATTCCATCTAAAATACCACAAAATTATTAGATACAAGTTACAGAATTACTCTGCATGATCCCTGCTCAAATGAGATGAGGTAATAAAAAATCTGATTTTTTTTCCCCTGTTAAGTTAGCTATTCTTTCTAACCAAGCTGGGTTTGCCTTCTTCAGAAAACACTGGGGATTAAACACGGAACTCAAAATTTCACCAAACCGTTCCTGCTCACTGCCTGGCGAATACTTCCATAATTTCATGAAACACTATATCCCTGTGGACACATAACAGAAGAGCTCCAGGAGCAGCAGATAAAGGAGACCATAATGTCTTCAACAAACCAACTGTCTTTCCTGACTGAGCAGCCATGGGGATGCCTACAGTCACGGATCGTGGAACGTTTCCTATCCATCATGTGAGTGATCTTAGGCAAGGAATTCAATTGAGTCCTAGGTAAGAATAAGGAGATGGCCATAGTTGCTAAAATATTTTGTTTTGTTTTCCACAAGTTCATGGTTTCCATTGAAGAGGCAACTGATTTTTATTTATAGTAGCTGTTTCTATGGGCAAACAAGGAATAAAGTCCAATACAAAAGTCACGTGAAGTATGCAAATATGCTCTGCTGGAGAGCTTTTATACAAACCAATGCAAGAGTTGTGTTTTGAATTTTGTGTGCCAGAACTGGAGAGTTAGGGGAGACAAAAGTAGTTAAAAACTGGAGGACAACACTGCTCGTAAAATTAAAAATTTATAATTTACGAATTTACAAACTACAAAATCCAGATATTAGGCAAATAACCATGTTATATTTTTGACAAGAAGTCTGTTTCTGAGAAGGTACCGAAGTTGTTAAGCCTATCATATCATAACTGTTGAAAAGTGAAGCCAAAAAGTAACTTCAGCTTCATGAAGACATTATTTCTAGAAGGTTCTTCTCCAAGAATGTACAGTGTTTGAAGGGCGGTTGTAGTTAATGCAACTGAAAGAAAGGACGTGTATTTTCAGTCAGAGAAGTGGTGGAGTGATACCTAATTTTCAGGCAAATCATTGTCACTACCATAATTTTTCACACCCATACAGGCCTCTTTCACTTGTGTTTGCAATACCTTAATTACATTCCTTGTCACCACTGCTATAGAAAATCAAAGTTCAGTCTTACAGCCTTACAACTGCTACTCTGAAGGCTAATTGTCAAGAAGGAATTTTCCAACACAATCTCCTTCGAAACTACTGTATAAAATAACCCCACTGTGTAACATAACAAAGCTTCGGTAAATAAACCTAAAAGGTTTTCCCTTGAAACGTTGCATTTATTGAGTAAAAGTCTGCTTTTCCAGGTACGCCAGCAAGACTACTTCTTTAATTGTAGAAATGCAAGTATTGAACAAAATATTTTCATTTGTGTTCTGTCTTGAAAGTGAACATCTGTGTACAGGATAGAGATGAATCCAAATTTATTCACAGCAACAACACGAACACTAGCAGGCTTAAGAGATGCCAAGCAACAACCTTTCTTTTAATTCCTCCCTGTATTTAGATTATATTTAGTGCTTTGTATTACCCCTTTCTGAATTTCATCATAGGGAGGATATTATCTCAAGTATTTTTTTTTTTATTTGATGCTAGATTTTCACTTTGTGCTCTTTATCACTGTAGCAGACAAACATTCAGAATGATATGAAATTATCTTTCCCTTCTTCTCCCAAAAAAGCAGCGGAGTGGGAGTGGAATATTTCTACTGACCACACTAGGCCACATCACACACTAAGTCATTTTAATTGAAACTTCCAACTCATTTTCCCATCTCTGCCACTACAGTTTTCTCCATGAGACCGTCATTCCCTTCTTTCCAGTGAAGTGCTGCACAGGAGGTACTGGAGATGGTCACTGTCCCAGAACTTTCAATCAACTTGCAGCCATTCCAGCCTTGCAATGCATAAAAAGAACAAGTAGTTCAGTTCACAGGGAAGTGCTGATAAGAAGC
Organism: Pomatostomus ruficeps; assembly: GCA_013400735.1. Taxonomy (NCBI): domain Eukaryota; kingdom Metazoa; phylum Chordata; class Aves; order Passeriformes; family Timaliidae; genus Pomatostomus; species Pomatostomus ruficeps. The sequence continues at coordinate 25,729 of VYZT01063351.1, forward strand.
AGAGTAGAAAGGAGAATTTTGATAGGTTTCTCATACTCTGTATGTTAATGAGACTGATTATAGTCAAAATAACTGGACTTTGTGAGCTTTGTATCCAGCTACATCACACTGTTAGTCAGGAACAGCAGGACAGTTATTATCCAAAGCCAAATTACCCTTCTTCAAATGGACGAACCCGGACAAGAGAGACAGTATTACTTATGTTGCTGTGCAAGAGCTCTATCGTCATTGAGGATGCTGTGAACACTCTTAAACTGAGTGACAGGAGAAATCAATTTTCTGCCAAAAAGGACTGCAAACAATTTG
>VYZT01063356.1:0-24126 GCA_013400735.1 Pomatostomus ruficeps
TATATATATATATATAAAAAGTTAATTTAATTTGGAAATATAATTTTTAGTCTTTCGTTTTGTGAGTTTTGGAACCAAATCAGCTTGAAAATATTCAAATGACCTGAGATTTTTTGACTGACTCAAATTTCTTCTACTAGTCTTCCACTAAAAAACACTGTACAGCTCAGCAGAACTGACATGGGTTTTTTGTGTAACACCTGGGATACATAAATACAACTTTTGCAGTAGAGAGCAAGGTAATTTGACAGAACATGATGGAAAATTATCACAACAGCTTCCTAGACAATTTTTTTTTGCCTGCTAACTTACCTGATAGCATGTCAGAAGATATAAAAATTAACCACATTGTATGACATTATTTATGCACAAATTATTTTAGGATTAAATCCTTTGTTATGAAAATATACCAGCTTTTCTTTTGCATGTGTATGTATGTAAGAAAGTATTCATAAATACTTTTATAAAGAGCAGGGAAAAGATACTGAAAGAATTGATGGACAGTGCTCTAAAAAAGTCTTATTGCTATGAGTCGCTCTCTCTCACAGCTGGCTCTTCCACTCCTAATTACTACCTTAAGGAAAAATCATCTTATCTACTTGCTATTCTTGTAGACTGCTGGCTGTTGTACTCCTGCTCAGTGTCCCACTTTCTATTTATAGGCTTGGATATTTTTCTTTCTCTTTCATGCTCTCCCAGTTTGTCGCACCTGTCCTCTCCATAGGAGTAGACTCCCGTGTATGTGCTCAGTAGGGATATGTACATTACTCTGTGGGTTGGAGCTTAGATCTGTACAGATCTGGGGATCAGAGAAGTGAACCTGAACTGCAGTCAAGTATTTTCAAACGAATAGCAAAATGACTGACTTTCCTGCAGAAAGAAGGATCTTTCTCCTCTAGTATGTTTTGATTCATTGCCCTTACTGTGTATTAAGTGCTCCCATAGGAAATAATAATACACCAAAAAAAACCCCCAAAGAAACAAACAAACAAACACCCACAAAACAAAAAAAAACCCACATAGGTCTAATCTTTGCAACTTTTTCCAAGTGTGGGGGGATGTAAGTTGCATCGCCCACTTCAGGCCTGTGTAAAAGCCTGGCTGTGTGATTAGAAGATGTGGCCCTGTTCCTCTTCCGCTCACATCCAGTTGTGCATTCCTGCTCCCCTGGAGATTTTGCCCCATGAACTGGCTCCTTGTGTGAGCAGATGTGCTACGGCAATACATGGGGAAAGGGAGGCCAGGACATTCCCTGTGAATGGAAACTACCCATAAGACTTCTTTTCTTGTACTGTCAATCCTGAGCTGCATTTTAGGAACAGGTAAAATTGTGATCTCAGTTTCAGATGTCTCACCTTATACAAGTTAATGAAAGTCACTGTCCCACTCTACAGTTACTTAGTTCCTTAGCCTTAAAAGAGGATGAGTATCCCACATGGATCTGGCTTCTAGGACTGTTTAAACTTTTACTATTTAGATTTCTATAGACATCTGATCCAATAGTGAAAGGATGATTTGATTTTTGTTTTCCTCCACAAATTTTGTACTGATGTTCTTGTCCCACTGAGTGTATTGGAGTTTTATACTATATTTAAGATATATTTTGGCCCAGTATATGCATAAATAATTTATCTCTGTTTTCTTCATGTTTTAAGCTCTATTTTTATCTGTTAGCTTTGAAGAAATTGGAGATAATTATAGAAAATTTAGTTTTTCAGAATACATAAATTAATTTAAGACACAAAGCTCCACAATTAAAGGAAATCTAGAGTGTTGCTGTTGATTTTGGTATGAAACAATTCAAGGTATTAGATTCCTGCAATTTAATATATTTCTGAGGACTAAATTAACAAAAGCCTAGAGGATGTCTCTTCTGCTTCTCTTGACATTGTCTCCAAGTTTGATAATATTCACAGCACACTTGCACTTTTGGGCTAAGAGATGTTCATTCTTGATTGAGCCACAAAAGACTATGCAGAGATAGTACTTGCTTGGGTCCTTATATCCATTGTCTGGTCACATTATTACGATTAATCAACAGAAGTCAATTATTCAGAGACACTTAGGAAATACAGAAAAACTACTGGGGATATCTTTGGGACTTTTACATATGTATTATAATACTAGTGCACTGGAAGTTTAAATACTGTTGTTATACAAAGAGAATATTCTTGGAAATATTTTGACAATGAAATACAATTTTCCACTTCCAAAAAGGAGATGGAAAGAAGGTCCCTTTCATGTAGTTATATTCCAGAAAAACTTGAAGGAAATGGGAAGCATCAAACTCTAATCTTATTCCAAGCCTATTGGATTCACTAATATCCCTGTCCTGGCCTCCTCCAAATCTATATTTCCTTCATTAAAATTTTAGCATGATACTGTTTTCATCCATTTACATCTGGATTCCAGCTCATTGTTTGTTGCTGGCTTTAAAAAACAAAACAAAACCAAACCCCCCAAACTATTTATTCTGTGAGAAATAAGAAATAAAGGCCTTTAAAATTCACTAGCAGATTATTTCTACGTAACTTTTGCGCACATATTTTCCCAATGGATATCTTTTCTGCTTATTCTCCTAGGTCCTACAAAATTAGATAGAAGAATAAAGACAGATACCGTATAGTCAAAATACACTTATAGAAAACACTGAAAACCAAAATTATTCAAAAGGTAACAACATTTTGTTATGGATCGCTGTGGACATTTTGAAATCTAGCTCAGAGTGGAAAAAAGACCAAACCAAACTCAAACTCAAAACCCAGTGTCATGTAAAAGTAGTTTTATGAATATCTTGATTTTAAAAAGAATTTCCAGTTCTTTTATTCAAAAAAACCAAACCCATGTTAAGTAAGATTGGGCAAATGGGCACATACGAATTTTTTTCTAACTTCTTTTATTATTAGAGCAAAGAAATTTCTCTCAAGAGCAATTGAGTTTGGAACAACAACCAGAAGGGATAGAGGAGAAATAAAGAAGACATGGATAAGGCTTACTTGCATCTCTGTTCCTACAGACTGCTTTAGCAGTGGCTAAAGTTCAATCAGGACTTGCAAATGTTTTTCAAGGACCATGTATAAGGTACTTTTTCCCATTCCCCAAAACTTGATGTAGACCAAATATATTCCTGCTGACAAATTCTACCATTAAGAAGGGTTTGTTTACAAAACATTTCTCTTAGCATATCCTACCCTTTCTTAGTCTTTTTCATGTTCTAATAATGATTATTAGTGAGTTTTCATAGTTAACACCATTATTCTAGTAACATCACCATATCTGTTTTTAATTAATGAATACTTTGTTCTACTATAAAGAAACACATGGAAAGGAAAATGAAACAGAGTGATTTTCATTTTCAAGGTATTAGGCAAAAAATCTGAATGTACTGTGAAAGTTGTGCCAAATCCCTCATTTTGCATGATCTATGCAGTAAAAATATACACACTTTGAAAAGTGTAAACACCAGACTGTGTGGAAAACCATAAAACTCAGAGCAGGTTACGAATTAAAAACAAAAACTAAAACAAAAACAAAAACCAAACACTGACAAGCTTTTCCTAATCTTCCTTACTTATTCCACCTCTTAAAAGAGAGCATGTGGGATAAATTATTTACCTAGAAAATATTCCTGCCCTTGTGGAAATGGATGGCAATACATTATTTCTTTGGGCACCTACTGACTATTTTTCCTAATTGTATTTCTCTAAGAAGATCTCCAGAGTTTCTCTCCAGTCCCTCTCCAAAGAAACAAACCAGAAAAAGTCACCTCCAAATGCTAGTGGTGTTTATATAAGGATTTCTCTGATTGACAGGAAATTTATAGCCTTCCCTTTTTTCATCTTTTGTCTCTAAACTATAACTGAGAAAAGATAGTTAAGAACAAGCAGATAAAGCAGTCAGAAAGCAAATCTTTCAAAAATGGAAGAGGTTGGACACATTTCTCTGAGATGACTAGATATTTTTGGCAGTTGTGTGTGCCCCTTTCCCCTTTATTTACATACATTTCTTTCTTAAGACAGAAAGCTTTAGAAAGGAAATCATAGAATAAAGTAAAATATATTTGCCAAGAGCATATGATAAGCTGGAAAATAACAGCAGTCTTTCTGGGCACTGTGGTTTTATGTTCAAGAACTTGGAAGAAAGGAAATAAATTCACTAGAAGGGACAGTTATACATTACCAAAATGTTTCTTGTGCTCCAGATATTGCCAGAAAACCGAGATGAGCTTTGCATTCACAAATGAAACACGACACAATCTTGTTTTGCATGAGCTTGCTTTCTGTAATGAAAGTTTTACACAGCTTGGCTTCATGAACTAAAACGTTGATTGAAAATATTTGTGACAGTTGTGGGTAGTTAACAAAGTTGCTATTATGGTACTTCAATAAAATGTTGCCACTTTAAATTCTAGATACTAAACTGGTTGGAGTATACAGCAGCATTTTAGACACTCTACTATGTGTGAGCTCACATTCCATTAAATGAGTCACTTCTTCTGACTGACACCCCATTTACTGAGTGAAAACAGTGAAATTATTTACTGGATGAAAAAATGAAGCCAAACATGAATTTATATTCCTATATTTTGTGATGGTAAAAAATCTGGCTTACTTATCAGAATTTGAAGAGTATGAAAAAGCCATTTAAAATTTGTTAACCCTTCTGAAAAAGCATGCATTAAGAAGAGAAACTATAGTCTGAGTGAAGATGAATATTGTTAAAATCAGTATTATGAAGTTTATGTGTGTCAATGGGTGTTAAAACTCTAGATTATAAGAGATAATATATCTTATAATGCAGCTATATCAGGGCTTTTTCTTTATTTGTTACAGTTATTACTTTCTCAGGGTATTTGAAGCTATGTTTGCAACAGATCAAATAAAATAAAAAAATAAAAAAATAATATTTCAATACAATAAATTCACATTTATAGAATTGTTTTCACAGGATTTGCACTCTTTATTTCTTTAGTTGTCTTACATTAAATCAATAATTTTGCAGATTTTTTGCCTTTAAACATATTAGAGATTTAATTGATTTAAAAGTTTATCAAATGATGCTGTATATTTTCTAAGCTCTTCTACACTAAGGAGGCATTAAGAAAGTATACATAATTCAATCTCCTACATTGTATAGGAGCTCAAAAGTTAAATAAGAGTCTGATCTATTCCAGGAACCTTGTATCTCCAACAGACAGGAATTCTACAGGAAAGAAGATTTGCTTCTATCTCTCTGTCTTCTTCCATTTCCTCTTTTTCTTTTCAGTTGAAAGAACTACAGAAGTTCTTAAAGGAAACCAAAGAATAAAGGATATAGCTGTGCACTGGACAAGGTTAAAAATCTGCCTGGGGTGCAGTTAAAAGCAGTTTAATATCCTTGTAGGTTAAATGTGCATAACTAATCTGACAGTGTTACAGGCTGTGCCATAAAGTATGTATACTAGATGTACACTGGGAGATAATGGTTTGGAATCTGTGCCTTGCTGTCATGGAGCATAGACCAATAGTAGGAAATTCTCCCAAGACCCATGCTACCACAAAAAATTATAAACTGTGTAAGGTAAAAAATGTGAATCAAAAAACTGAGAGTCCAAGAAGGTTTTTTTATTTTTCCTTCCCATGGTCTAAGCTTCTCTGAGAATAAACAACTAACTAAATAAATAAATATAAAGTGCAATTAAAGTCTACTAAATCTGAAATCAGAAGCTATGTTGTGTTTTATACAACTGCATTATGAAAATTGAAGTTCTGATTTATATTTTTTTCATAGATCTGATCACTCAAAGTGAAGATGCAGAGACACTTGGACTCTGAATTGTGTAGTCAAAGAGTCATATCAAAGTTTTTTTTCAAGTTAATGAAAGACATTTCTAGCTATTGATTCATTTAGTTTTAAAGTAGATAAATAATATTAATTACCCCCAGGGTATAGCTGCACTGATTATTGATGACTACTAAAATGTGAGTTATGTCTAGATACTTATTTTCTTATGTTGAAGTTAAACAAATGTAAATCCCACTCTTAGTACTTTTCCTTCCCCATTTTTCTGTAAAATATGAGGGTTTTAAAGGCAATTTAAGATTAAGGGGTTTTTTTCAAATTTAGTATTTAATTTTCCATCTCTTTATAGGAAATAAAATGAATTTTAAAGTCTAACACTGGAGACACTCAAATATTTTTATATTACAAAGAGCTGAGTGTCCTTCTGCAAGCCACCACACTTTTCTACTTTTATGATATTTCTTTATAGTTGACTTGTAGCAGAGAAAATATAAGGTGAAAGTTCCTCGTAATAAGCATAGTAGATGAAAACCAAAAAATAAACAAAGAATGTTGTAAAGAATAAGAATAATCAGGTGGCAGGTCACAAAACCAGAACATATATCATGTCTGTATTATATTAAATAAATACTGTTTCAGCTGTTTCTACAGTTTTAGTAAAGCTCATTAAATAAACTTGGAAATTAAAATCTTTAAGTTAGCTACCAGAAGTAACTGGAGTTCAACACAAATTATTTATAAGAAACATAAAATTGTTTAAAAGAAACATATAATTTGGTGAAATCACGGTTCAATGTGGGAAAAAAAAAAAAAACCAAAAAAAACAACCAACCGAAAACATAACAGAAGTATTGTCACTGGAAGACTGGTCTGCAGGGTTGTGATGACTGAAGCATGTTGGTAAAAGCATCAGGTTATGAACTGAACACTTTGTTATACTTCATTTCAGCATTAAATTGCTCTTTCCAGTGTCTGCCTGAGTCAAGCAGAACAAAATTTGTAACATCTCAAAAAAAGATGAGATTTTTGAGGAGACAAGACTAACAATACTATGACTGACATGTACAAAATCAAGTTTCTACAAAGAGAGCATTTTGTTTTGAGCTTCTTCATTATTGCTATTGGAACTATGAATTAAAGGTAGTGTACAAACCACTACTCTCTAAAGCGGTGCATTAATTTTTGAGAATTTACTGACTTCATCGTGTTCTTATGTAAACTTTTGGTGTGGCTAAAAGACCACAGTATTAACAGAATATGTTGATGAACCAGAGTCATGCTGGTAGTTAATTCTGTGGATTAACTTTAATAGGCATTTCACAAAGGGAGTTTCACTTGTCTTTCCATACCTTTCACCTTATAACCTAATTACTGGAATAACCTATTTGTATTAACAAACTTTTTTATTTTGATGATCAATATTTTGTGGTTTCCTATTTCGTTTTCAACATCTTATGCATATGTACCTATGCATTCATTATTTCTTCGTTCTCATTATTTATAATATAGAGTCCATGACTTGTCAGATGAATAGACAAAGTCCATCTGATTTTGATGCCTAATTCAGGGAGGCAGATTCTGCCTCTCCAACATCTTTGGAACAACCGGCTTACTTTATATTCCTTACACTAAGAATTTAAGTACCCTCTGTGTAAGTGCCGGTTCAGCTAGGCTATGTCTGTGCCAGCAAATCAGACACTCCCTGCAAATATTCTCATGCAATGGATCTCACTTCTCTGAAATGTTAAGCTATTTAAATGATGTGCATGCATGGCTCTGGACATTCCAGCCAATATTTAACCAAACAGTTCCTGGATTTGATTTGGAAGCTGGTACATATCAGGTACCATTTACAATGTATTGTTTACAAGCAGTATTTTGGTTTGGAGAATAATAGTGCTTAATAATATGGAAGTTTTTCATGCCAACCACGTAACAGTCCCCATCATATTTATTTTACTAGTATAAATGCCACTTTATATACCAAAGTGGGTGCATAAAGATGTTAATATATAACTGTGTTATTGCCCAGTGTCTAGATCTCTACCCAGAGTTCAAGATCTTCTGAGAGAACAGCATGTTCATATTTACATACACACATAGTCCATACCTTGCAAAGACTTAAAAAATAACATCATCACTGAATCACATTTTTTACCACATCTGCAGAGAATAGAGATCTACAGAAGTAAATAGATGAGATTGATTATAGCAATTGCTATTTTTTTAAGTTGAAGTGGATTGCAAATTTAGGTATTATGAAGTGACATGTTGAAGAATTTTCCCCTGACTACATTTCCCTAAGCATGGAAGTCTTAATTTAAGCCCAAACTGACAGTACAAAAGTATCCTGACTGACATGAGTAGACTGATAGTCTTTACTATGATCTGAGTGCTAATACATGTTTAACAGTTGACCCATATATGTCAACTTGAATTTTATATCATATCTCTGGATGTAGAAATTATTAAAAATTAGTTCTATTTTATTCAACAGTATTAATATTGTGGAAAAATATTTAGAGAAATTCATATTGATAGTTTCATAACTAAACAGTGGTTTTGACATGAAGGAGGCATTTATAAACATAGATTAGGAGTCAAAATTAAAAAGCAGGTTACACTACTGTCAGTACTTCAGTATAACAAAATCTGTCTACAAAGCTAAAAATATTTCTCTGAATTGAAGAATGCACCTTTCACTTGTTTATTTTATATACTAATAATGATTTTTCCCTATTCATAGCTCTATAAAGATGGAAATGGTTGATATTTTTATTGCTGTAAAAGTTGTCATTACAAATTTTATTGTTATTAATATTCAGATTATTATCTCAAATATCAGTTTAAAATTAATTTAGACTATTTAGGTATCTGATGACAAAGTGAAGTGAATATATGGAGGAAGTATTTTGTGCAGGTCTATAGGATGCAAATGAACAGCAAACATGAAGGAAATTCATTTTGGAAATAGTAAAAATACTCTAAATCAAAGTAATAGAAATACTCTAAATAAAAGAAATAAAAGTAGGGAGAAAGACTATTGAGTCTGACATTCAGAGAGGTGTACCATAAATACTAGTCATTTCTTCTGGAAGGGTCAAGAGGCAGCACTTCTTACAATTCTTTCCAGAAGCTAGTTTGTATGGATAATTTTTCACAGGGCAGAAAACATTAATCAAAAAGGACTGAGTATTAATATTTGACATGGTATACAAAGTGTTATAAATCAAATTTCCTCTGTAGCTTTGAATTAAAGTCTCAAAATATGCATTACTTTCTTCACCTCTACTAAAACATATCTCAATTTATCAGATAGTTTTCTGTCATAATTTTTCCTACATTTTAAAGTACAAGAATTTTATCTTAAAACAATTTAAACAGAAATGGGAATGCTGGATCTGTAGTTACTTAAATACTGCAAAACCCCTAAATATATGAGCTTGAATGTATTGGCGAGACAAAAAAAGACATTGCAGGTCATGCACACTTTCTTTATGCCTTTATAACAGAAAATAAGAATAGGGATTACAGGCACAGACCCTTTGAAACGAGTCTTATCCTCAATCTCAGAAAATGGAGTTATATTTAAGTCTGATATACAGATGTTTAAAAAGTAAGGTTTGTAGCAGTATGAAAATGATATATAACACTTTTCTGGGTTTTTGTCTGTACTATAGTTCCTCCAAATTTAGGAACAGTACTTTATGTTTTCCTTTTTATTTCTCATGTTCTTTTATATCACAATATTATGATAGTTTTGTTGTATTGACAGATACAGGAGTAAGCAATTAAGAACATTTTATAGCTAGTGAATGAAACTAGATGCTTGTGAAAATATGATAACTCTATTGAGAAGAAATATTTAAGGGTCTTCAAAATGCTTGGTAGTATTGGAAAATAAAATAGGCAATTTATGTTTATACACTTAGAAAGGAATATACTATCTCTGAATAGTTTTCTAGTCAAGTACTTGAATTTGAACTAAAATTACATCTTTAACTCTATGGATGCCAGCGACCTGCAAAAGTAGGTGAGATTCCCCTGTACTTGTGCTCATTGAGCTGCCTCTAAGTATCACCCCATTTCTGATACACAAAGAAGAATCCAGTGCCAGAGTTATTCAAAGATGCTTGAATGTCATTGCTCTGTGCTTGATGAAAACTTTCTGCCTTTGTGCTTTTGAGAGCTAATATAGGAAGTCATCCATACTACAGGCAGTACAGAAAAGCTCCTGCTGCCTTTCTACAGAGTTTAACAAACACAGTATTTATGAAATTCTGAAATGAAATCAGCATATCATCAAGACATGCTTGCTACAGCTGAAGAAACCTTCAGGGAATGTTACTGGTTATAGCACCTTTTAAATGGCAGCTTCTAAATTAAACTTGTCCTGCAGGAGATATCTTCAGCACAGTATTCTAGCATTCTCACTTTTCTTCCTGACTGCATGGTCTTGACATTCTAGGGGTTCTGAGGGAGCATTGTGTTGTGGGTTTTTGTTATTTGGCTTTTTTTAAACTGTGGACATACAACTATACTGTTAATTTTTTGTCTTGAAATAGGTCATAGCCACATGAATGGAAAATAGATTTTTTTATCAAGAATTAACTACCTCCAGGAAAAAAATGCCTGCAATACAGTTTAAAATTAATGAATCATTATCTCTAAATACCAATATGTCAAAGAAAATGACATACTCAAGAAGCAAAATACTATATTACCTACCCCTAGCACAGTATTAGCTCAAAAGAGATGCAAAGTCCTATACATTCATACACATTTGCTGGTCTTGAAAAATGCTGATTTGTTTAATCAGGCAGGATAAGCATAGAGCATTAAGTCATAGAATCTAAAATCAATAACAAAGAAAATCATTCCTGGCTCATTTTAGTAGAAATGTGATTTGCGCTAGAATGTTAAATTAAAGTCAGAAGTGTGCTGATGCAAACAAATTTTCCTTTTTCTAATTTAGTTCAGAGAAACTAGGACTCATAGAAATTGTTCATGTACAAATTTTCTGAATAATTAAATAAAATCTATTGGTCAGCACAGTTAGAACAATTAAAAAAAAACCACCCTGGCTTGGAGTTAAATTTATAGGCCTTTGTTGCCCAGCTTGTCCTCTTTCTGGTGATTTTTTTTTCCTTTGTGGTGAAAAACAGCTAGAACTGGCAGCATTCTCTGTCACCTGCTTGAAATTTTCTGTCTCTAGAAGCATCTTTTGCTGACATTGCTCAAATGTTTGAAGTTGCATCCCTTCATGTATGTTTCATAAAAATTCAGGAATTTTTCCAATTCATTCCTTTCATTCACATGGAAGAATAATTAGCTCCTTTATAGTGGCTTAGAGTAGTAAGAAGCATCCCGCAATAAGTGAATTCTTTCCGTGTATTGACCTTATATGAACCTGTCATTTGGATCCAGGGAAGCAATAACCTTTACTCTCAATGAAATAATGTCTTGCTCTTTGTGTTTTTCAAGTTGTGTTTAAGACACTTCTGAAACTGGATAAAAGGGACTTTTGCTTTGGGACTCTCTTATAAATACATTACTTCTCTGAGTGGTGAACATTTCAAAGTGGGTTAGAAAAAATATACTTTATCTCTTTCCTGGAAGAAAGAAGCTTTGTTTCTCATTTAAATCTGTGCCTTTTCTCAGAACATCCCTCTTCCTTCCTGCAATCAAAACTTTAATAAAACTGGGACTTTGGCATTTATTAGTGAACAGTCCCCCCATCTTATTATAAAACCATTTTGAATGTTGCTGTTTCAAACAGATTTCTTTCCATTTCTCACTAAGTTATAGAGGAAGATTTGGGATAAGCAATGAATGACAAATACAGCATCTTACTAAGATAAACTTGTAGTTAATCGAGGAATGTTATATAGTACAGCAGCTAAACATTAGATATGTTTTATTGCCAGGCATTTTGACAAATAACATCTAAAGATGCTTTGTTACAGTAATAATGGATAATACATAAATGATTACATAAGGGTGAAGGAGTTCCTTGAAAAATCTCTAAGAATTAAATATTCAAACATTTTAACTAAGTGTAGACTGTGAAAATCCCAAGTTAAATGATATGCCAAGGCAGGATAGGGTACTAATAAGAATGCTCACTTGAGTTTTCCTGAGAAAGAAATAGTATACCTTGCTATTCCTTTTCACTGCAGGGGACCACAAGTCACAGCAGATCTTGCCTATTCTTTTCAGAGTATATAGACATCAATTGCTTTGATTTTGGCAATACAGCATCATTGATTTAATCTCTGAATTTTTTTTTTGCTGAGTAGAAATATAGAATTTTATGAAAATTTTAGGGGTGCTTTTTGTTGAATTGGACTGAAGGAAATACTGTACATTGAAGTGAATTTACCTAAACTGATTCTAAATTTTAATTTAAAAAATCGCATGATACATGAGAGGGACCAGTTGGATTTTTGTTTATGCCTCGAAATAGGTTCTCCATTAAATGAAAGATTACCCTGGGGGCTAAACCCTTGTTGAGAGCCCTGTCCCTGCAGGTTCACCAAACAGCCAGTCAGGGAAGGAAAACTTCCATGACTGGCTGCCGGCGACCCCCACATGCCCGTGAAAAAATGCCCACGAAAAAATGCCCTCGAAAGTTGGGGTGTAGTAGGAGCCTTAACCCTTAAAAAGCAGTTCACTGCAACACACCAAGGGCCATTTTGCTTTGAGTTTCTTGGAGGAAGCCGGGACTCACCCGGAGGGTCGGCTTGGCCCGCCTCCCTTCCCCTGCCTTTTCCTCTCTGCGCTCCCTCTTCCCTGTCCGCACTTGCTTTGCCTACTCCGTCGTTGTCTGTGAGCCAATTTGTCGCCGCTACGACCTGCACTTCACCACGCCGCTGATTGCACACAGCCAGGCCAGCAGCCAGACCCAGTCGCTGCCGAGTTTCTCAGACTTAGCTGTGACAGCCAACCTCACCCGCCGTGTTCCCTGCACCCCAACTACAGCTGCCACTGCCGCCGCCGCTTGCACCCAGCCACGCCACATGCACACTGCTCACAGCTACTGCACGCCGACTCCAGGCACACTATTGCCGCCCGAAAGTCCCTCCTTGCCACCCTGGGAATCATGTGAACACACCACAGCTTGCGGCACTTGCACTTCACGATCAAGATCAATCCCGTGACCAAACAAAACACTGGGGCCCTTGTGGTAACACTGTTTCTGTCATTTTTTTCTTTCTCCTTTTCTCTTTTCCCCTCTCATCCCCCCTCAGTAGGGCCCTACCCCTTCCCATCAATAAACGGTTCTCAAATATAATATTGCCACGTTTGGGTTTTATTTTTCGTCCGAAAAATGTATTAAAAGAATCTTCCCTGAGCCCTTTCTTTTATATTGGGACGGGACAATACATTAGCAAAAATACCTGTTGATGTGATTTAGATCTTTAATCCGAACACAGCTCCAGCTTGGTCTGAGAGGTCAGTTTTTGTTGTTTGACTGATGTTGGTAAAATTTACTTTCATATGTTCTAGTTAATATTTCTTCTCAATATTCTACTTCCCAAATATCAAGAAGTACCATTACCACCAGAACAGCGGTAGCCAAATCCTTAGGCCCAGGACTAAACATACAAATGTGGGAACTCAAATATTGGAAGCATTTGCTTCTTAAGGAAAAGGTTCAACTGTTGTAGGGTAATACATTTCCTTTTTATTGATTTTGATTTCTGTTAAGTAGAAACATTCTCACTCTTTTCAATCTGTCTAGAATTGATCAATTAAAAAATCTGTTTTCTGGGATATTTTCTTCACCATTAATTTACTTTCTAAATCATTAATGGAAATATTTCACTATACGAAACTAGCATATAACCTCAAAATGCCTTACTCTTACTCTTTTGTTATACTGGATATTGATAATCTGTTTATCCTCTAAGTATTCTAAATACTTTTGGACAGATGATTAAATGTTTAGTCTTCATCTATGATTATTCATTTTCTGTAGTAGTTTCTTGTGTTGCACCTTGTCAAAAGGTTTTTGAAAGTCTACTGAAATTATGTGGACTGTTTTACCTCTACTTAGGTTTTTTGTTTACAGGTCCTAGGAATTCTCATAGACTGATACAATTCCCCTTTGTAGAAAATATAGTGATTAGTTCCCTTTGAAAGCTCAAATGTTCTGAGGTATAATTAAAGGAGAATAGAAAGTTGACAAAGGATCTTTTTAATGAGACTAAAAGAACTTCCTTTTTTTTCCATTAATAGACTACTTAGAGGTAATTAAGGAACTGCCATCTATAAACTGGAAAACTCCCAAGCAAGATTAACATATTAAAATAGTATGCTACACAAAAGTCAGAAATTAATATCAGGAATTTCTCAGTATCTTATGTCATTTTTTTTATCACAGGTAGGCTTTTCCCCTCCTCTTAATAACTGTCTTTAAATCATTAATTTTTAAAGGCCATTGTAGTATGGATGGAAAAGTGTTAGCACACATCTTTCTAGGAAGTATCAAGATGACAAAAATTATACCTAGTTGCTAAGAATAAATAAATTTTAAAAGAAGTATGGATTATTCACTTGTATTTCATAGAGAAAGATTTAGAAAAAGATATTATTACTTTCCATCTAGCTTTGAGTAGAATTTTTTTCCTTAAATGTTGATAAATGTATTCTGATTTCCACAGTGACAATCCGAAACTGTATCTCAATACCTTTTCCAGCCTACCTCAGCCACAAACTTGTCCAAAATGTTTTCTTAAAATAGGACAGAGGAGAGGAGCAACTTATGAAGTAATTACAGATAAATGAAACACAAACGCATATGAGAGAAGAAACCCACACAGTAATGAAGGCACAAAGTTGTCAGAATGACAATAAAAAATCCTACACCTTCATAGAATATCAAAATAATTGATTTGATTTATCAAGGCAGGTCAGAATTAACTTGTTGAACCTCTCCTCTATAAATCTGTAGACTGTAGTTGCTCTAGTACTTCATGAGTCCTGTACTGAATTAATTGAGCTTAAGGCCAAAGGATTGACAATGCTTCTCATTATGCATTAGTTAATTGTTTTTCAAAATAAGCCCCAAAAATACAAGCAGAACTGAACACAGATATGTGCTTTATATGTGATGCCTGGATACAGAGTCCATTCTCTGAAATACAACAGAAGCTTATATACTCTGTCTGATAGTTTCTTTCAGTCACAGTATAACCCAGAGAAACTCACACTAATGTTTAGTCAATCTAAAACAAAATGGTTTCACTCAGCTTAACTATCAGAAATATTCTGCTTCGAGATGATACAAGCAAAAGACTAAATTGAAAATTCCCAACTGTGAGCATTCTAGAGGAAAACAGAGTATGAGAAAATCAGTCTTTTGTGCCACAAGATTTTTTAGTGTTCTTTAATTATTTGTTCAATTTGATATGCTCCATAAACCTTCCTTAGGGTATCTCTTCCTTGTTCATGTGACTTCTTTCTTCTTTTGATTCTAAATACTTCCTGGAGTATTAAGTTCATGTTGCATCACTAGAGATGTGGAACAAACATAATTATCTTCTAAGATGATACCATCAAAGACATAAATTATTTTTTGTGTGTAGCAGGAAAAAAAAATTAAAACTAAGTTTTGGATAAGAGTAAGTAGATAGATGATATAAGCTTTGAAGATGTTATTGGTGGAACTATTAATAAAATGCTGTGATCAATATTCTTAAAAAGAAAATAAAATTAATTTAAAAGTTGGAAAGATTTCAAAGAATAGATCAAATTAATCTTAGGGTTTAAGAACCAGTTGGGAAAGATATACTTATCTAGTTCAACTGTCTTTGAGGTAGTCTTCTCAGACTTTGTATATTTAATTTAAAAGATTAAGAGGTATAAATTCCATTTAAGAGAGAAATGAAAAAGAAAATATAATAGCCCAAAAAATGAAACATGAAAAATAAATAACCAGAATAAAATATTTTACCAGTAAAAGTAAGCAATCACAAGTGACATGGAAAAAGGATATTAATCTTTTTTATCATTGAAAGACAATAGCATCAAGGATGTACTGATAATCAGTAAGAACGTCCTTGTCTTCAGAATGCTAGTTGTGTTTCCATCTGAAAAGAAGAATCCTCTCTTAAAAAAGAATAGATAGCTGTGAAACGTTTGAAGGACAAGTAACAACTTCCAGTTCTTGAGAGAGAACACATTTTGATGATTCTGAGTGAAACTAATTATTTCCTAGTTAATGTGTATCATAGGAAATTAGGAGATGCAATCAGAAATAGTGAGGTTCATATCCAACAGTAAGGCAAATTCAGAACTAGAAAAACAATTTATTTATTGTTGATTTCCATGTATGTTAAAAAAGAAATTAGTTCATAAAGATTCAACAGATTGTGATCCTTGCTAAGAGATGGCTCTTAAAATAACATTCATATTTCTCTATATGATATACTGCCAACAGAATGAAATCCATGTCAGCTGTAGTATTACAAATTTTTATTAGAAAATCTATGAAAGCTTAACTGAGAAGGGTTTTTTCGGTAGATTGTATGACCTTGAAATTCATACTTCTGCTCTTAGTTTTGAATAAATAATGGAATTTCCCTTTGGACACATTTTAAAGACCAGTTCAGGGCAGAGGGGAATTTGTAAAATAAATTCTGTCCATACTACTCCATCCACTAAATTTAACCAATTTAAGCTTTCATATGAGTAAATGGCAACAGAGTTTCTTTTTTAGTTCATGTATCATCAATACATTTTTTAAAGCCCCAAATGTGAAATTTTTATCAGCACTGTTAATGTTTGAACTAGGAAGAACAGAGTTTATCTCTTATAGACAAACTATTTTTATTTTAAAAATCTGTCATTTCATAGTTATATTATAGAGGAATATGATAGTGTCATTGTGGAACAAGCAAATTCTATTGCTGTATTAATGGACACCAGAAAGGACTCTAGCATTAGGCAATTTACATGAGACATGCAAGACAAAGGTTCAAACCTCAGTTCTGAATAGTCAGTGTAAATCCAGAAACTTTTATATTCAAATGCTCATATTTCGATCTATATTTTTCATTTATTTTAGATGTAAAATGGTAACAAAGACAAACAAAGTATTAATTCCTTTAGAAATACTAGAAGAAACTTTAAATCTCAGAATATTACATGGAAGACCTTTTCTCTAACTGGAAACTTTGCTGAAAAATGTCACACATCATTTCATTAAACTTATCAACTTGTCTTTGTATTTAAATACACACTGCTTTATCTGAACAAATATTGGACTTTCCATCATACTAATTGACAGAGAATTCCTGACAGGTATAAATTTGCAGCTAGAAATAATATAACAAGAAATCATGATCAAACAAGAGAAAAACTTTTAGCAATTTTCTGATAAAAACACTTTCATTCTTGTATAGTTTTTCAGATACTGCCAGAAAGAAAACAAAGACAAAGCATATTATACATAATTCATCTAGGAAAGAGTGGAACATAAGACTGCCCCATTAGCAGTAATTTAGTTTCTGCATTAATAAAAATTATTCTAGCAACAAATTAAATGTAATGAACTGTACACATTCAATTTCTTAACAAATCCTATGTTCTCTATCTTGCAAAGTTCAATTTATAGCAAAGATATTTATATTTTAATGCCTTAACTACATAAATTACTTCTGTATCTTAGGATAAAAAGCTTTACACAAAGCGTTCACTGTTTCACTAGGAAAAGTTTTGTCTAGCTAATTCATTAATGAAAGGTATAAAGTTATAAAAACCTGCTATTGTAGTTTAACCCCGGCCAACAGCTAAGCTCCAGGCAGCTGTTCGTTCAGTCCCCCACTGGCGGATCAGGGAGACAATTGGAAGGATACAAGCTGGAAAACTGTGGGCTGAGATAAAAGCAATTTAACAGGGACAGCACACAGGCAAAGTAAAACAAGGAATTAATTAACTTCTTCCCATGGGCAGGCAGGTGTTCAGCCATCTCCAGGAGAGCAGGGCCCCCACTGCACATAATGGTGACTTGGGAAGGCAAACACCATCACTCCAGAAGTCCCCCTCTTCCTCCTTCTTCCCCTACTTTATGTACTGAGCATGTTGTTTTGTGGTCTGGAATATCCCTTTGGTCAGTTGGGGTCACCTGTCCTGGCTGTATCTCCTACCAACCTCCCATGCAACTCCAACTTTCTTGCCAGCGTGGCAGCAGGAAAAGCCTTGGCTCTGTGTAAGCTCTGCTCAGTAATAGCAGAAACATCGCTGTATTATCAACCCTGTGTTCAGCACAAATCCAAAATGCAGCCCCATACCAGCCAATGTAAAGAAAATTAATTCTCCCCTAGTCAAAAGCATTTAGAAGTTGTGGGATTTATGTGTTCACTTTAAATACACTTTAGGGGGAAAAAAGGCTCTAAGCTGCCAGCTTTTTCTTGTTTTATCTAATTTACCTTCCAAAGTCAGTATTCTGGTATTTGTATTAAACATATAAAACAGCCTCTCAATACTCATGTATTTGTTAGCATTTCATGAGGAAGACTTACAGAAAAAGAAATCTTTTAAATATCAGCATTAATGAGAAGTTAAAATGTTATGCTAAATGTGGCAGCACTCAAAAATTACATACCTCCTTGTCTGCTTTTCTTGTATCAGTATGTAAGTGGTATTTTTCTCTTTCAGTGCATTAAATATTTTAATTAACTTTAAGAGCTGTTTGGCTGTGTTACTTGAAAATAAAAATAAATTTGATTTCTGTATTTCTTCAATACTTTTTGAATGAGAAGTTATGAGACCCTTGGAGTTCTGTTCAAATGAATGCTGTGTGACTTCCTAGGTTCTGGCAACACTGTAACTCAGCAGGTTCAGGGTTGGCACTGTGCAAGTAGAACACCAATTAAATGCTGTTTTCCACGAATGGTATAATGAGTTTCTTAGCCCTCAGAAAAACCTTACTACTCTCTTCCATCCACCTTCACCTGAGAAAATGCAATAGTATCTGCAAATTCATGAAGGCAATAATCCTGCTGTACTCTTCCAGTAAGCAGTCTGTTCTTCTGGAGAAAAAAAGAAACACTGTTATGAATGTCATCTATTTATTCCTTCTGAGGTAAAGAAGAAATAGCTCCTAATCTGAAACTCTAACTGGTTTACAGTTTCCATGAAATGGCACATGTTTATTTTTCTTCAGCTACCTGAAGTTTCCAAAGAATTTTTATATCACCAAAAAATATACACAGGCTTACAAATCCTTATACTTTCTTTCTGCAAGGTGTGCAAGAGGTACAAAAAACACATCTTTTATAACAGTTGGTAAAAAAAAATCTTCAAAGTGATTTATTTTTCAACTCAGTTCTGCTCACGAAAAAGGCTCTGTACAACACCCTCAGTGTAGCTGTTCGCATTCCTTTGGTTGACTCCAGACACAGCCCAAATCTAATTCCTCATCAATCATGGTCCCAAGTGTCACATTGTTTTAATCACACAGCTATAACAATTAGATTTTATCTTTTTCCAGCTTTAAAATCACTGCATAAGCCTAAAATTGCTGTAGAAACTGTGCTTTTAAATACATAAAATTTAAAACTATAATATCAAAATTATTTTAGCTAGCTTAGCTGTCAAACTCGCATCTATATCTTCAGCATGCGTTGAAACAATGCTCCGAAGAAGGTGCATAAGTTCTGTACATAGTTGATGGACAGCAGTGGCTGCACTTGAACATTTGCAAACACTGAGCACCACATTTAAACTGGCCTGATTTCTTCCTGGAGATTCTAGAATATATATAGCCATAAAATGTAAGGTCAGGACTTGTTATACGGTTCAAAGTATGGTACAAATTAAAAGAACAGATTGTAAAGCTTTTTTTAAAACTTTTTTCCCCAAATATGAGAGTTGGCCTAATAAAAAAATACTGACTCTCCATTTTACCTTACTCTGAGAATGCAAATGTGGTATTGTGATAGTTTTCCCACTGAGAAAGGATTGACCCAGGGATAGTCTTATCCTTTAAAAATCCTCTTAAAAACTTCTGGTTCCCAAGATAAGGCAGTCAAATCAGAATCTATTAATGTTTAAAATTTCTATTGACAAAGCAAAAGATGATTTCTGTAACAATCACCTTTGAAGAAATTAAGTAATCTTTGATTAAATTCACTTATACAGAAAGAATGCTTTCAGTATATTAATTAGCTAGAAGTTGCTCTCCAAGTGCAATACTAATAAATTTTGTACTTTCCATTATGTGATTAATGTAAAAATCCAGGTATGAACTCATTCAGATTGCAATTTACATTATGGTTAATAAAAATCTAATTAGAGTAATTTAAAATTAAAAAAGATTGGTATATAATCCATAATTGAATTCTTTAATTTAAAAGAGTTTTAAATGAGAACAAGAAGACAATTGTCTTTTGTTTTTTCTTTTAATGTGAAAAAATATTAAGGACTTATCTGTTTTTCAGTAAAAATTATGGCATTTGGGGCCTATGGGAGGTGAACTACTGAAAAACACTGTTTCTAGTAATCCTGGAATGATCAAAACAACCCCATAACAATATTGACTCAATCAGAGTAGCTACTTGTCATAATATTTTTTATTTTTAAAAAAATAATACCGTGGTGTTTTTAATTGATTTGGTTACTCAGCATAATCAAGTGCCTTATGGTAAGAGAAAACATGAGTAAAAGCAGTAATTGACATATGAATCATTGAAGGAAATAGAAACTTGCTAAGGCTACAGGATCAAGGTGAATGTTGAAAATGTAGTGAATATGACAGAGAAAAAGCTAAAATACTTCTGAATTTACCTACAAAGAGCATGGGAAATTAAAAAGATAGAGAGGCCTTGCATGGAGCAGAAAATTGAAATGAGAAAGGGAGTCATGACAGAGTTGAATAACAAAACTGCAAAACTGTACCAGACAAGAAAGGAAACCTGTACTTTTATGATAGCCTCGAACTTGATTTTCTTTCAGATAAACCAGGAGAATGTTCATGAGCTCTGTGGTCCAAGAATAGTTACAGAAATTGCCTCATATAATTTTCCTGTTGATGAACAGATTAAAGAATGGCTTCTTCCAGTGTATTTGCCAAGATTACTTTTTTTAAATTGTTCAATCTGCAGAGGACCTTGATTTGGGAAAGTGTATGAGAGCCATATGAACACGAATTTGAAAGAATGGGGACCACAGACAGGCGAAAAATATTCTTTAATAGCATTATAGTATGCATAGCTTTACATTCTCTTGGGTACGTCTCTACATAAATTTCAGAAGTCTTTTAGTGAGGTAGGTAGATACTTACGACATGATGAACTAGCATATTCCCTAAGGCTTAAAGAAAGAAGAAGCAAACAATTTCTGGGGGTTTTTTTGTTTATTTTTACATTTCAGAGCATGAGGCTTCTTGATAGCATGTTAAGATTTATTAGACAGTTGCACAGACCAAGGAAAGATTTTGAGACCTCTGAAGTAATGCAATGTTTATTTGATTTATTTATAATATATATAAGGCAAGTTAAAGTCCCTGCTTTCTTACTTCCTATCAATGACTCTTTAATCTGCATATCCCAAAGCATTTTAAATTATGAAAGTGAATGTTTTCCCATTACTTTCAACTAAGAGGGAAGGAATCTCAGATCTGAAATCTTTGATGGTCAACTATAGACAGTTTGCTTTTTGCTTATTTTTAAGCCAGACATCACTTTTTTCTTTTTCCCCTGAATTTTTTATTTTTTAATTGATTTTTTCTCACTGATGACCTGAGAAATCCAATATTTACCCAGTTCCAATGAAAATCAGGAACATATGTATGAGAAAAGTATAATTATTCTATGTGCAGTCTTCTTGTACTGAATATGAAGAACTTCCACTGGGAAAAAAAACCAAAACCAAAACCAACCAAAAATACCCCCTCAAAACCAACAACAACAACAAAAGAAAACAAACCACAAAGCCCTTCTTTAAATAAGAAAAACTTACAAAAATAGCAGGTAGGTATTTTTCCAATGACAATGTGTAAAGCCAAAACAAATTAATCCTGATCTTTATTTGGGTACATTTATATGGACCCCATTGAGACATCTGTTTCTGTGATGATAATGTAGAGAAGTTGTATAAACCATAAGGGATCACTTCTACTTAAAACATCACACCATTTTTATGCACAGATTCCATTTACAATCATTTGCATAGGGGAAATTTCAAAGCAATACCTAACATTTATGAGGTGTGCTTTATTTCTACACTATGAATGCTAGCATTTGAAAGTGGATAAGCTTTAAAATGTCTTTAAAGCAATATGCAGAGTTATAGGACCTTTGATACACAAATTATTGTCCCTGGAGCCAATGGCAATTTAAATAGGAATGTCTAAAATTCCAGTCCTAAAGCCTGATCTTGAACTAGCACTATACTTGTTTCAATAACCATTGCTGAAAGTGGAATCAGCTACAAGACTATGACAGAGACCAGCCAGGAAATCATAAAGCCACGACATTGACGGGAAATACATTCCAGATTTGTCATCTGGTTTCATTGTAGAAGGAGATAAGGAAATATCTCTTTTCAGAAACAAAAAACATACATCACTGTAGGGTCAGTCTGACAATACCCATTAGATGATTTAGCATGTCATTTGTAAAATTAACTACTGTTAGAGACCCAGTTTTGCATATTTAGGAAAGCTGCTGTCTTCATTTATTTAGATCAGAATATGGAGCACCCAACATAGCAGAAACATGCACAGTTTATTTTATTTACTTGTTTCATTCATTAATAAAACAAGGACAGTGGAAGGAAAATATTTCAGTGTCATGTCCTTCATTATTATTGCTATTATTATTGCTGTTCTTCAAATCACTTGCAATCTATTTCTTATTATGTAAAACTAGACTCTAAATCACAAAAAATCCCCCAACAACACCCCAACCCCCCCAATATTATGTACATGTAAAATACATAGTGCATATACATAAGTAGTTCATATATACATGTAATGCTTTGTACACACACACATATATATATCTCCTAGAATAATTTGATTCAATCATGTCAAAAATACTGGAAGAGTACTATTTTTAAAACCAAATTATAAAAATTCTATATTAATTGCCAGATTTTGATTTTTTTAAGTAAAAAATTGGTATTTCTTATTCTAGTAAAATACTGATGTTAATTTTTTTCATCTATTCAGAAATCATTGCTCTATTGTTCATATTGAATCATATTCTATGGTTCAATATTGATGTGATTTCATAGAAACATAAAATNCATATTCTATGGTTCAATATTGATGTGATTTCATAGAAACATAAAATGACAAAATATAAACATAAACAATATAAATTGACATATTTTAAAACACTTATTTTCTTGAAGCAGTTACTTTCATGTTTAAAATAAATGTGAAGTATATATGTATCAGTCAGAATTATTATGAAATTACATGTATACAAATAACTGTATCTACACTAAGTGCAAAAATTTTATATTCTTCAAAATTGATTTTCATTTCTTATATTTTTCTTCATTATTTTTTCCTCTTCTCCACAAGCTTGATTAACTGTTTAAAATAATTGTATTCAAGTTGTTTGCATTTTCCTTAGCTTTCTTTTCTGTGAGATATATGAAGTACCTAACTTGATGAGTTTGACTGGCAGTTCTGAAGAAGGTTTTAGGCTGTGTCACTGTTAATACAATCTAAAAATTTTTTTCTAGAGAACACAATTACATTCTTTGGAGAATAAAAATGTTCAAGTTAATGTGATGTTAAGGTTAATACTAGCTTAGAAAGATTTGATTTGTGGCAGTTTGGGAAGTTGTACAATTTTAGCTCTCTGATGTTTGAATTCTAAATTCATTGCCTATACATACTTATAAGAACTGTTTGCAGACCTTGAGGACCAAGAAGGTGCCTAATACATTCAAACATCTTGGTATTTTTGTTTAAATTAGTATGCAGTACCACCACTTGAGATACTTTATTGATTTACTGATTTTCAAAATTTAAAAAATGTCCCACTGCAAAAAAAAAAAATAAATAAAAAATCAAAGCTCTACAGTGTATGCCAAATAAGATGCCCCAAAATAAAACAACTACCTGATGTTTTTATTTAAATCTGAAAATCATATTTATGGGTTAATCTTGGCTTTTTTTTTTTTTTAATTCAGGCATCAAAATACAACTAAAATCTACAAGAGAAAATCTGATAAAAGCAAAAAAAAATACTACTTGGAAGCTCCTAGCAGGTATTCCTTGTTGTCACAACAGTTATGTCTAGCCAAAAGAACCAGCACCTTGAAGGTGACATTCCAAATGGGTTAAACTTGACAGCTGTCTCAATAAATAATGTATAATTA
>VYZT01063361.1:0-36304 GCA_013400735.1 Pomatostomus ruficeps
CCACACAACCACTCATCTTTCATGCTGGGGGGAAGGGAAAGGTGGAGACAGTATCATTATGGATGTAACGGAGCTCTGAAGTGACTGGTCAAGGTTGCTGCTTCAGTTGCAAGGAATCTGCTTACAGGAATTTTCTTCCCAGCAGGTGTTACTGCCTGGTAAAGTGGCCTTCTGCAGCAGTCTGCCACTTGTGAAAGGAGGCTTAGGCTTTGCTAATGGGGAGGTCTGCTAAGCATTCAAGTCACCAAGGAAGGACAGAATGTCCAAGTAAGGATTTTGCAGGAGTGACAAACTTGTCTGAGATGGAATGAGGGACACACTGGGCAATGCAGGTGTCATTCTTTCTCACATTTTTGTCACTTGAGCCCACTCTCAAGTTCTCTGTCATATCAACAAACAACTCTCAGCTTGCCCTGAACTGCCTTATTTTACAAATCCATCTGTGCTGTTGAACACAAATCTTTTGTTGTTCTTGTTCCCTTTTAGTAGGTTAGATAGATGAAAATTTGTCAGATGGGAGTGTTGAAGCATTCTGGGATCTGGAAGGATTCTGGGAAGCCAGAAGGGAAAGAACTGCCATTTTTAAAGGATGAAAAAACCCCAACAATAACCAACAAACAAACCAACCCCCCAAAACCAAACATAAACACAAACAAACAACAAATGCTTGAAATATATCTGATTGATTGGTGTGTGCACTCAAATCCAGAAAGGTCTCTGTTTTCTCCTATCTTCCAGGTCCAGGGTAGCAATGTCAGTGCTTCAGTGCTGTTTGACCTCTGTGTGCCTGGGTGCATGCAGATGTTGTGGTTACCTTCCTCCACAGCTGAAGAGACAGTCTGACTCTCCAGCCCTCTTGTGCTTGCAGTGAGGCAATCCAGACAATGCAATTGCCATCTGAGGTAGAGATGAGCCATGCTGAGTAATTCTCAGATGCAGAAGTGCAGTTACTGTCTGCTCCTGGGGCTCGGAGGGTCTGGATTTAAGGAAAGAGCATAACCTGTAACTATATTTTTCCATCTAGGAAAGCATAAAGCAGGTTGTTTTAAAGGGCAGGATGGCCTTATTTTCAGGTTCTGCAATGACCTGTATTGCTCGTTATCAGTTCCACTTCTGGAGAGTGCGTCAGCCCATAAAAAGCACAAAAGACCTTGTCCCAAGGGACTGTATATTTGTCAGGCCTCTTGGCATCCTGGAGTACTTCATCCATCTCTGGCAAGGCAATAACAACAGGGTATTCCTGTGTTAAATACTTCTTCCTCTCAGTTAAAGCTACTGGAGGCAATCCCAGTTGGGTGGGAGGGTCCAGTACAATGTGCAGCTGAAGTGATCCTTGAAAGAGTAAGACAAGCAATTATGTTGTTTTGTTGGGCCCTTAGGACTGTTACCTTGGCAGGGAGAAAAACAGCTGTGACCCTTTCTATTCCTGACCCTGCTAGTGCTCAATTTTTTCTATATAAAACCACAGCTTTGCCAGCAGTAGAGGGATCTGGGGAAGTGACATGTTTTTCAAGCCGGTCCTCCACTTCCCTTTTGTACCCAGGGAATGCAATGCAGTGCTTAGAAACTATATTTTACTATCCCTCTCTAACATATATCTCCCTTTGGGAAACCATTGGATTCATTTCCCTGTATTCTGGCGCAGGTTTATGACATCATTATGAACTGGATGTCATTCAGTTTGGCTACATGATCCAGCTCCATTAACACATCCTACTAGGTCTCCATTCCCATCCCTAGATAAGGACTCTTGGTTGCTCAGCATCAAGAAGGGTTTTCTGTTGAATGTGGAAATTCTTGGAGGAATTTCCACATTCAACACAAATTCTTCCTCCTTCAAAAGGAGGAAGCTTCTATATGGATGCTTGCTTATTTAAAAAAGTAAAAAAGAAAGAAGAGTGCTTCAGCCATGATAGGTCTCATTGTTGTACAGCTGCAGAAATTGATTCTTATATAGCCTGTGGTTAGTGACTTCTTACTTTTTTCCTGAAAGAACTTTTTATATATATATAGATATATCCATAGGATCAGATCCCTGAAGGCGGTTAAGAAACTGTTATTGCTAATGGTCACCTCCTGACCTTGGCTGGATATAGCCAAGTGTTTGGACATTAAGGGAAAACAAAAAACCCCATCAGCTTACTTGTGTTTACAAAACTAAGTTCCATGGGCAGGTGAGAATATTGAGTAGTTCTGAAAATGCTGTGTTCTTCTGTTTTTCTTGGTGACAGTATGGATTATTAATGGAAAGCTTACTTTGTCACAGCCTGGGAGATTGCCTTGCTTCTAACTAGTGCTTTTCAGGTAGATATAAACTTGGTGTGTAATAAATGAGCAGTAACATGTTTGTGGAGGAGAAGGTTCTCTTCTGACTCCTACCACTGGATGGTTTATGAGATCTCATCCCTTGGGTCACCTTTGTCCAAATGATACTCTTACTGAATTCTTTTGCTTCAAGTTTTTAGTGGCTCCATGCAGTGACTAACTTAGGGCATTCATTATTTGGTCTCCATGGCTTTTATGTCTAGACCCCTTCTCTTCCTCCAAGCACTCCCAGCTACAAACCAGTAGCATGTGACTGCATTCTGTTGAAGATCCCAGTTTCTAGGGCTTCTTGCTGTGCACCTACTCATACAGGCAGTAGCACAAGGTGATGACCAATTATCTATTACAGGGTATCCCTGAAATATTTTGCATTTAAGTAACAGAGGTAGGTTTTCTTTAGCCTTGAACAATCCATAAAATATTGCACATAGGAAAATTATTTGTCTTGCCAAAGGCTTGTGATGCAGCAGCATACAGGTTTTTACTGGACATGTCTCCTCCCAGACATGTAGGCTCTTCTCAATTGGAAATGTTTAACACCCTATTAGTTTTTGATGTGTGCTTTAAAATATTGGTGATCTTGATGTTCCCTGAGAGGCTTCAAATTATGAGGATATAACCAGGTGCAGGTTTGCATAACCTACTTTGAAATGCTTCACTCCATCTGATCCAAACTCAGGTTATTTTAGTGTGAGTGTGCTGAAAAATCTGCACAGTATCAAGTGAGTGCTGGATGAAGAGCTCTGAACTCCTCCAACAAAGGTTGTATGAAGAAAAGTGAACAGGTGGCCTTCTGGAAAAGTAGTACTTCAAAGAATCTGAGGACCAAGGTGCCCTGAGCTACTATCACAGCCTGTGGGATCATCATAAACTTGGACTTTCCTCACTTTTGGTACTACTACAGTCCCTAGAAGGTTTTGGTTGATACTGAAGTCCACCTGACCCTGAGGCTTTACAGACTTTGAATGGGAACATTTACTGTTCAGAGAACATACTGTCCAGGCAGAGAAGGATGCGGGTGTAGGCCACAAGTAGTAAAGGTGAGGAAGGGCAGGATGATACATGATCTGTTATGACATCAGTGTGAAACAAAATGGCAAAAAAGAGACACTGCTAAACTGTTTATTGCTGAATTAATTGTACTTAACTTTCAGGACCTGAACCAGGGCATCTCGGGATACCAGCTAAGGCACACTGAAAGTCATCAGGACATGTATGAAAGTATGTGCAGGCAGGAAGAAGAACCAAGATAAGAGGTAGATGTGTTTTGAATAGAGATCTAGCTGGAGAACAGAGCTGACATTTTGGAGATGTTAACAGAGAAATATGACTTGGGTTGAAAGGTGAGCAATTTTTTGTTCCTTATATCTTTACCTATTGTCCACCTTCTTTGGATGTTTTCATTTTGAAAGCCAGACTGCCCTGCTGACTGTGTGCATGCATTTTGTTCTGTGCATGCCCTAACAAAGCCATGGGAGCCAGCTAGAGAATGGTGTTTTCTGGTCCCCAGACTTCCTCCCTTGTGTTCTTTCTTTCTGGTGAAGGAGGCACAAGAGGAGACCCAGGCTCAGTATAAATACACTTCAGATTTGAGGCCTGTGTTGGGGAGATACTTAGCTGGTGACAGTAGCATGTTGGTAAGTTTTTCTGCTTTCTGCAGTCTCCATTATTTGCACTTCAAAACTGCTTTCAATGAAAAGGTCTCTCTTTCTAAGAGCAATGTAAGAGGCCAAACTATTACCTGTGGGAATAGTATTTTCTGGGCCAATGCTATCGAGTGGCAGCAGTTCAGCAGTGTCTTCCCTGGACAGATCAGTCACCCCAGCTGTTGCTTACCCAGGGTTGCTCTCAGGTGACTCCTTCCTGTGTCTGATGGCATAAATGCAAAGCAGATCTTCCCTTGCTGATTCCTGCAGCAGTGAGAAGAATTGAGGAGTTGTAATAATTTCAGCCAGTTTCTGCTGTACATTTCTGGTTAAGGACCTAAAGGCAATGCTGGCATTAGGGGCATGGCGCAATTGAATCTTACTTTGCTTGGGTCTAAAAAGCTGTAAAACAATGAAAAGGGCTGGTTCAGCTGTTCTTGTCTGGTGGACTCAACTTAGCTAGGGCAGAGCATTTAAACTCAAGAAGCCCTATAAGGACTGAAAGACTGGCAAATGGGCCAGGCCCTCCACTGTCCTATATTTTGTTCAAGAGCAGATGTCCCAGGTGCAGAGATAGTTTTTTCAAACAAGTTACCAAGAAAACACAGGCAACTTTTCTAATATTTTCAAAGTGAATACACAACATCAAAGCAACATTAGCACCTCAATTCACAAAGTGAAGGAGAGATCAAAAGCTATTTGCCTCCAATTGCTATTAATGGAAGTTACCCCCCTTCACTACCCCTTTCCTCTTGCAAATCACTGGAGTAAAGATGATTCAGTGGTGGGGTTCTGGATGTCTCATCAAAAGCCAAGGCATGACTGAGACAGTGAGACTGGATCATCCTAGCACAAGATGAAGATCTACTTAAAAGTGTCTGATCTGTGTCCCTTTTGAGGATAGGTAGAGTTACACGTTTTCTTTTTGGAATTTTTCAGGGGTACTGAATTTCCACTGAAATTGCAGGGAACACAGGTGTCTACTGTAGGATCAATTGAGTCTTACCAAATACTCTCCTAAATAAGGCCGCTGTCTTGCTGATCTGTGCCCGGAACCAGAGGCTGCAAGAAGCATGTGTAAACAAGGTGTCCCAATGTGTTATCTATCAGTCCCTGAATTTCTATGTGTGCCTCAGGAGAATGGTGAGGAGAAGCTGGGCTGCTTAATTTGACCTTGCTTTTTAGTTTTTTCGCTGGTTTTTGGTTTGTTTTTGTGTGTGCATATGTGATTGTGTTTTTTGTTTGTTGTTTTTCTCTTTGCACGTGCCTCTAACTTATCTTGAAAAGAAGGGACAGTTAAATAAGACATTAAGGTGAAATGGAGCCATAACTGTGAGTGGAGACTTTTATTAAGTGTGGCAAAGTTCCCTGAGCTGCGTATAAATTGTTTATTGATTTTAGTATGGCTGGGTGCTCTGGAGTAATTGCCCGCAAAGCCACTAGAGAGCGAGCTCAGAGGAGAGGGCTTTGCCAGTTCTCTGCTTCTTCCTGCCCCTGTCTGCTCTTCCTCCTGCCTGTGCTGGTGGCTCTGTAACCTGTAAATGAGCAGCCCCAGCTGGATGACTCCTGTGGCCAGCTCCTGCAGCTTGGAGTGGGGCTCTGCCCTGCTATTCCAGAAATGGCAGGAGAAAGAATATGGTGGGGGAAGAGATGGCTTAGGAGCATGTATCATACAAGGAATGGTATTCCTGAGACTTAAACTGCCCTTTGGCTCTTCCATCTGTTGGTTGTTACAGACAGAAACCTGTCTGTGATGGTCAGCAAGGTTAGTCATCTCTGAGCCTGCCTAACCACAGGGCAGGGCAGTTTTGTGACAGGGTAGAGATGAACATGTTCATGTTTCTCAATAGTGTCTGTGTTGTGAACTTTTGTCTCAATATCCCCTGCTTGCTCTCACATGCCCTTCTCCTCTGCCAAAACTGAAGGATGCTGTGTGCAGTGAGTCAGCCTGCCTCCCCTGTGCCTGTCTGTAAGCCCAGGAAAACTTCAGCCCCTTCTGATTTTTCCTTTTTGTTACAACATTAGGGTGGTTTTACTGCTCTGTTTCAGTAAACTACTTTATACAGAGATTTTACTTATCCCATCTGGGGAGTTGTCCTGACAGAACTGGGGTTTCTGTTTTGTTCAATTCCCATGGAGGTGCTGCACACTTTCCATGTTACTTTTGCATACGGGCTATGAATTCCTTAATTGCTTCTTATCCAGAGTGCTATGACTAATGTATACTCTTAAAATATACTGTCCCTTCAGGTCCAAGGAGGATATAGAAAGGAAAGCAATATTTTTTTGACATTTGATTGGGAAAGTGAGTGAATTTTTTGACACATGTGGCACAGTTCATGATGCCCTCTCTTCTTCTACAGGCGAGGTGCTGGTAGTCAGTGGGAGGTTTTATTCTCTGTCATTCAGAGTCCGTATTTCTGTCACCTGGTAGCACAGATTGGTTTAATTTCTTTTCTTCTACAGAGAACTTCCGAGACCTATAGTGCTGTGGCCATTAGGTGAATGATACTCAGATGTAAATCTCTGTGTGGAGAGAAAAAGAGGAGTTGTCCACCTGTTAGGCCCCTGAAAGTTTGCTGAGCTTTAGTACAAGAGTCAGAAAATGTGTTTTTAGAAGAGGCAGTAACAAACTGTGTTCCTTTCTTAATCATCTAATCTGTGTATGAGAGTGGGAATATGAAGCCAGAGTGAAGGTAAGATCGTCTTTTGCCTCATCGGGCAAAATTTTTATGAGATCATTTAGATTCTATAAAGAAATGTTTTTTGCTTTGCATGTACATAATGTTTCTTTAATGAAAAAGAGGGGTAAATGTGTATTAGTTTAAAATTTTGTTTCCTGGAGGGCATAATGTTAATGGAAGGCAAAATATCTCTAAAGTGTTGGCAATTTAACTCCAAGGTTTTGAAATGGGATAAAATAATCTAAATAAAAATTTGCATCTACCTAGAGAGTTCCCTGACAAAAATGGCATGTGAACATTAGTTCTAGGAACAGCAGTAACTGCTTCAACTCTGTTCCTTTTGATTTTTTTTTTTTTTTTACTCCTGTAATAAAGGTTAAAATTTTAACTTACTGTGGAATAAGTACAGTGAATTATGCTGATGTTGGTCAGTGTACTTTGGCTAGGAGATGTGAATGCTGTAACAGCATCTGCATTGATCTGTGCTGGTAGTTCAAAGCATTTACTGTGTATGTATATCACGTAAACTTTTGTAATGCTTAGTTGCTTGAATGAACTAAGATGACTGATTTATTCCCCCTCACAGAAAAAAAAAATTCTCCTGGTTAAAGCTGCAAAACTTTTTGCCATGGCTTGAGTTCCCTGACTACAAGGTCTTGCTCACAACTGCTGTAGATTTCTGATTCTGTTGTTTGTCTTGGAGATTTTTGAACCCCCACCCTTGGGAAGAACAGCCTGCCTTTAAATTCCTCAGTCCTGCACCTCAGACTGAAGGAGTTATTTTTAACCTGTCTTGACCTCTGCCTGAGCAAGAATAAAATAGGGATTGGGCAGAATATGACACAAATCAATAGGTTATCCCAACAGATATGATCTTTGGCACCGTTTTGCCTTGGACACTTGCTGCAGTAACAAAGATAAATGGTGATTTGTTAACATTGTGATCTAGGGACTGGGTGGCTCAGTGGATCGTGTGGTGGCCTCTGACCTCTGGTCTCCAAGCTCTGAACATCAAGATGAAATCTCATTTTGATAGTAGGAAGGGAAAAAAGGTCCACCAGGGTTGGGCGATTGTGGTTCAGTGCTGATCACAGTGCTCCAAAAAACATTCCAACAAGGATTGAATAGACAATACCTCCTGACAAAAGGGAGTATGGGGAAATAGGATGGGAACTGTTGCAAATAGAGAGCTAGTGATCAGTTACTGCAGACTAAGACTTTCAGTGCTTTTATGGAGTGATACTAGAGCACTCAGAGCTACTTTGTCTCTTTGCCTACCTATCAAAAAGGACTTGCATCACAGACAATTTGTGGTGGCTCCAAGTAAAAATGAAATTTGTTTTATGAAACAGCTTTCATTTCATTTTCTGGGACAGTATCTGCATGTCCTTTGATTACTGAAAGATAGTGGTGAGGGGTCTTTTGGGGAGTTGAAGTATTGGAAACAGCAGATACAGTTGTGATCCAGTCATATCTCTACCAGCCTTGTGTGATCTGTTCCATATCTCTAGAGTCCGGTTGCAGGTCCTCTGTAGATAGCTGACTTTTAATGTGTTCTCAGATGCACACAGTTTGTCTTGTTTCAGCAGTCCAAGAAAGCTTATCATCAGATGAAAATAGATTCCTGCAATAGAATTTCTTCCAGGACATCTGCAAGGATTGGTAAGCAGTGTTTGAAGACAATTTCATGTTGTGACTTATCTCATGTAAACAGGTGTGAGCCACAGTGAGCTCTCTTCTCCCTTGGCTGGTGTATGATTCCCCCTGCCATTAGGAGGCAGTATTGACAGTAGTTCATTCTGAACTGACTCCATCAGCTTCAACTTTCTGGCTCTGTATCTCTTTACAGTTCTTTCTACAAGATTGGCACCATGCTCTCAGATGCTTTACCATGATAAGCACATTCTCTCAGTCTTGACTAGTCAAGGGGACAAAAAGCTTGCACTTCTGGGGGACAAGGGCTCTAGGAACTGCCTCATTGATGTATACAAGATGTTTACATAGTGCTTTTAATCTTTCCCATGTTGTAGATCCTGGGTTACATGAGTGCTCATGCTGTGCTTGGGACCCCCAGATTTGTCTCTGTGATAGTCCCCTGTGGCATCTGTCCCTCCAACTTTATATTTTGCGTTGGGCTGTACATTGCTGGGTTACAGAGAATGATGTGAGTCTTGTCATTGAGAGCAGCCTCTTTTTCATGTTTTAACTCATCCCATCCATCTGTATGTTATACCAATACTAACAATGAGTTGGAATTGCAGTGGGTCAGTGCAGACTTCTGCTAGTGTCTGTGTGTAATGTCATTTTACCATTGACAATTGCTTTTGAATCTCACATGGGGAGCCTGTTTTTAATCCATGGATTACATGGGTTGCTCACAGCACACATTCATTACTTGAGATGTCACAGAAGGAAGTTTAAGCCAAACGATCCTGTCCTATATGTTCCTCTCCTCATAAGGTTCCTGAAAATTTTGCCCAGTGTCTTCCTTGCCCCAGACCAAGGCACATTTTGTATCCTGCCCAGGTGCCTGTTCTGTCACATTGCCCAAGTTCATCATGACACTTGTGTCTCCAGAGAGAGGGGTACAGCCTGCCCATAACCAGAAACCTCCAGATCTATCCCTTTCCTTCCATGGGAACATAGATTGCCCTGTCATTCTTGCGTGTCAGTTCTTTGTGTTCCTTTCTCCTGCAGCCCAGCCCAGAGCTTGCCGTGGCTTCAGGATGTGCAAAGCAAAGTGCACTGGGCAGACTGACTGAAAGCAGCACGTCCAGTTTGCTATCCCCCTGCAGCCAGTATGCCACTGTCATCAGACTGCCACTACTGCCTTCCCATGTCCATAGGACATTTGGGGCTGAGCTTGGTGCATGTACTGAACAGGGACAGTAGAGTGGTTTCTGGGCCAGGAATATATTAGGATCTGTACAGTGCATATGAAATGACACCTAAACTGGCTATGGCTGTAGCCTTGCTATAGATGTCCAGGTATGCTGCATTAGCACAGCTGTCTTTACCTGCCAGGCCTGCATTCATGTTTGAAAAAAAATAAGTGGGGAAAAAATAAAAACAACAAAAAAAGAAAGAACTGGAGAGAGAGACTAGCAGCCTAGCAAGACCTACTTTTCACTGTATTTTTAGCCTCTGATTTTATTTTTCCCAGTATAATTCTGGATTAACTGTTTCATTGTTTGTTCAGGTTGAGATCAAATTTAACTGATCTAGAATTCCCTGCCAACATCCCTTTTGTCCTTTTCAAACTACAGGATTTGCACTATCATTACTTCAGTCATGTTTTGTGTTGTGTTGGGTTTTTGTTTTTAAAAAGGTGTTAAGTGACATCACTGGTGAGTTCTTTGGAGTTCTTTGAGTTGTTCCAATTGAAAGTTTTAAGTTTTGAAAGATATTTCCTCATGTCTTGAATATAAAAAACGAAGGAGCTCCTTCATCATAAGATACATGACATGAGCCATCCTGTGTTCTTTGGGTTTTAGAGAGAATTAGTAGCTACAGATTTCTGCCATGTCTCCAACTATCTAGGCCTAGACAAGGATATCTTTTTACCACAGTATCTAGTTTTATAAGGAGACAGCTGTGTGTGTGTTACTGGGAAATAACAATTTTTTAAAGGTGTGAAGATAAGAAACAAACAGCTCCAACTTCCTTGTGATGCAGCTCTGCCCAAGGCCCAGTTTACTTTGCTCCCATGGAAATAGCTTTGCATATTTGTTGACACAAATAGCCTGTTAGGAGTTTTCTTCTGAAAGATTTGTGTTCATTTGGAGAGACATACTGGAGAAGTTGATACTTGTACAGCATGTTGCATTCAGAACACAGCTGTTGCCAGCAGAGTGGTCAGTGGTAACTTTGATAAGGCATGAGCCATTCCCTCACTGGTACTAGAAAATATGGCTGTAGTTTGATGGGTTTGGCAGTGGCCAGGGTCAGGTCTTCATCTTAGAACAGCTGTTTTTCTCTCTGGTCCTGGCCCACATATTCATGGGTGCCATGGGAGAGCTGTTGTGCAGAGTAGACAGGTCATGTTGCTTCTTCACCTGCTCCTACTCCAGAAATACCTCTGCAACAAATTAATGTTTTCTGCAATCTGTTTGTAGAATCATTGAATTACAAAATAATTCAGTTTAGAAGGGATGTCAGGAGGTTTCTGATACAGTCTCTTGCTTAAGGCATGGTCAACACTGAATTCAGATTTGGTTGCTCAGGGCTTTATTGAGTTAGACCATGAAAGCCTACAAAAATGAAAACTGTACAGCCTGTCTGCGCAGCTCATTTCAATGCTTGGTTGACCTGATGCTGGAAAAACTTTTTTCTTCTACCCAGTTTGAACCCTTCTTGTTTCCATTTGTATGTTGTGTACTGCCAGTGCATAACCCATTATAAAGAGCCTGACTCTGAGTGCTCGATAAGGTGCTTATGGAAAGCCTGCTGTTGGGTACCTCTAAAGCCTTTTCCAAGCTAAACAAACCTGGGTCCCTTAGACTCATCACAGGGCAAATGCTCCGAACTGCTGATCACCTTGCTCACTCCACATTCACTTGCATCGGTTTATCAATCTTTCTCTTGTAATGGGGCCTCAAGTCTAGACAACATAATCTAGATGGAGTTTAACAAGTGCCAGGTGGAGTGGAATAACTGCATCCCTTGAATCTGTGTGGCTATGGTCCTGTGAATACCACACAGGGCACTGCTGGCCATTTTTGCTGCCATGGCATGCTGCTGGCTCATGTTCAGCTTAAGACCCATTTAGCAGGCCTCCAGGTCCTCTTCAGCAGAGTAGCTACCCAGACAGGCAAACCCTAGTATGTACTGTCACAGTAGATTATTTCTTCCGAGGTATAGGACTTTGCATTTGTCCTTGCTGAATTTCGTAAGGTTCATGTTAGCCCTGCAGCCTTTCTAGGGCATTTGGATGGCAGCCCTGTCTTAAGCATATCAACTAGTCTCCCTAGTTTGGTGTCAAGTGCAAGCTTGTTAAGAGTGTCCTTTGTTGCATCCTCTAGGTCATGGGTACAGATGTTAAACAGGACAGGTCACCTGCATATATCATGTTAGTGGCCTACAGGTAGTATATAAACATGGCCCTCTGAGCTTCATCATCCAACCTGTTTTTAGCTCATCTGATAGTCCACTTATAATGGTTTACTGTCAGTCTTGAAGCATTCTGGGAAACAGTGTTGAATGTTTTGCTTAAGTCAAGGTAAATGCCTTCCATGCCTCTCCCCTTGTCTGCAAGAGCTATCATTTTATCATACAAGAGAATCAGGTTGGTCAGGCATGATTCATTCTTGAAATATCCACACTGACTGTTCTTAATCACCTTCTTCTGCTTTGTGTGCCCAAAATACATTCTAAGGGGACTAACTACATGATTTTCCCAAGGACACAGGTGAGGGTGATTGTCCCTAATTTATTGGATTTTGGACCTCTTGAAAATGGATCAGAAGGAAGTTATAAGTCAGAGAGAAACCCATAGTCTGTAAAGTCAGCTACTTTCAGCTGCTTTTTCCTTAGTTAGCTCACAGCCAGCAGAGTTGCTGGTAGTGTGCATGGAGGAGGTAAGAGGGCTTTCTGGCTGCCTCAGGTTTGTTACCAAGGGATGTGAGAAGCCAGGAAGGAAGGGCTAAATTGCAGGTTGGAGCATGTGGTGGGTCTTCTCATGAGATGGACTTTAAGTAACAACTTATGAAGCTGAGGGTTTGCTACTTGAGCAAACCTAATCACAGGCTCTGGGCAAGTACATTTATTTCATAGAAATTAAGATCTCCGAGGAATTCAGTTTAGGGGCCTTAAAGGCCTTTCCCTGCAACTCCATGCAGTGTCACTCTGCCTCTCACTGAGGGAGGTCTGCTTTCATGCTTGGGCGCCTGCCATCATGCTGGCTGCTCTGCATCTCTCCCCTTCCTTGAGTAGGACTTCTACTCCAACACCAGAAAATGTCATGCACATGGGAAAGACATATTTACCATGCTCTCTTCTTTGAGAGAAGTTCAGATAAAAAGAAATCCATGTTTTTTTGAAAGCTTCAGAGTGAGACAGTTGGAACATGGGTGTAATTTCTCTCAAGGTGTACCTGTCGGCATTGTGTTACTGTTCCATAATTTAAATGCAGCAGTTGTAATCAAAGCTGCCAAGTTCCAATGTCTATTGAGAGACTTTCTGTGTTCACTTCCTTCTTGCAAGAACCCTAGAGAGATAATTCCTCTGTTGGCAGGCCAGGAAGAAGGTTGACTGGGGAGAAGAGGTGGTTATTGGGAGCACCTCTTTGACCTCCTGCTGGCCTCAGGGCAAGAGGGCAGGTTTCAGCCCAGTATCAGATGTCGCTTTGTTTTTGTCAGCTCACCTGCAGTGGCCTTAGGTGAAAGAAGTAGCTCTACTGAGATGCTGTCCTATTACTAGCACTTTCCCAGAGGGAAATAGAGATTTCCATGTGCTTCTGAATGGAGGTATCTGCAGTGAGAGGCTTTCTGGGGCAAAATGTGACCTTTACATTCACAGGCATGCCCACATGTCGAAATGCAAGTATCTTTGGCTACTTTTTTCAGATACCTTTATACAAATTCTTGAATTCTTCAGCATGTACCTTTGTTCTCCCTACCCTAGCTTTTTGTAGAATCATAGAATATCCCAAAGAGATATTAGAAGGGACCTGTAGGGATTATCAAAGTCTAACTCCTAGTCCTGCACAGGACAGCTGCAAGAATTACATCATGTACATGAGAGCATTGTCCAAACCCTTCTTGAACTGTGTCTGGCTTGGTGCTGTGACCACTTCCCTGGGAAGCCTGTTCCAGTGCCCAACCACCCTCTGGATGAAAACCCTTTTTCTAATATCCAACCTAAACCTCCCCTGACTCAACTTCATGCCATTCCCTCAGGTCATACCACTGGTCACCCGAGAGAAGAGATCAGTGCCTGCCCTTCCCCTTCCCCTCATGAGGAAGTTGTAGATTGTAATGAGGTTTCCTCTCAGTCTCCTCTTCTCTAGGCTGAATAAACCAAGTGACCTCAGTTGCTTCTCACACAGCTTCACCTCCAGGCCCTCCTTTGGACACTCTCTAATAGCTTTATATCCTTCTTATATTGTGGTGCCCAAAACTGCCCCCAAGGTGAGGCTGCCCCAGGTCAGAGCAGAGCTGGACAATCCCCTCCCTTGCCTGGCTGGCGATGCTGTGCCTGATACTCCCCAGGACACAGCTGGCCCTCCTGACTGCCAGGGCACTGCTGGCTCATATTCAACTTGCCATTGATCAGGACCCACAGCTTCCTTCCTCAGCACTGCTCTCCAGCATCTCATTCCCCAGGCTGTACATACCTCCAGGGCTGCCCTGTCCCAGGTGCAGAATCTGGCACTTGTCTTTCTTTAACTTCATATGGCTGGTGATTGCCCATCTCCACAATTTTTCAAGGTCTCTTTGCAGACCTTCTCTGCCTTCAAGGGAGTCAACAGCTCCTCCCAGTCCTGTACCTTCAGCATTCTGAAGATGTCAAAGAGAACTGGGCCAAGGATGGAGCCTTGTGAAACCCCACTAGTGACCAGTCTGATGTCACCCCATTCACTGTAATCCTTTATGCCCAACCCATGAACAAGATGCTCACCCATCTCACCACTTGTTTATCCAGCTGTGTGCTGGACATTTTGTCCAGAAGGATATTGTGGGAGACAGTATCTAAAACTTTATTGAAATCCAAAAACATTACATGGAGTGGCTTCCCTTGATCAATTAGGTAGGTTGCCTTGTCATAAAAGAAAATCAGATTTGACAAGCAGGACTTTCCTCTCATGAAGCCGTGCTGGCTGTGACCAGTAACTGCGTTGTATTTCAGGTATTTTTCAGCACCTTCCAGAATAATCTCCATATTTTTACCAGTCACTCCAGTGAGACTGACAGACCTGTACTTTCGAGCGTCATCCTCTTTGTCCTACCGGAAAATTGCTACAACATTAGCCAGCTTCCAGTCACCTGGAAGATTCCCAAGGCCATTCAAAAATCATTGAGAGAGGCTTTGCGATGACATCAAGCTGCTTTTTGAGTATTCTCAGTGAATCCTATAGACTTATAAGGATACAGCTGGAAAGGCAGATCCCACACAAGTTCAAGGTCAGCTGGAAGTTGATTGTACTCACAGTCAAGGTTCTCCAGTTCAGCGGTCTGTGTCTCCCTTAGCACATCATGGGTGTTGAAGACAGAGGCAAAAAAAGCCTTAAACACCTCTGCCTTGTCTCTGTTCCTGTTTGTGAGGTGACTGTCCTCATCCTGTAGTGGTCCAGTGTTATTTCTGCTCAGCCTTTTGTCATTAACATATTTTGAAAACCTTTTTATTGTCACCCACAGTAAGAGAACATCTGCAAGAGAAATGTGCTCAAGGGAGGATAGAAAGGGGATAGGGATCCCTGACAGGGGTGGTGGAAGGATTTGGATTCTCACAGTGGAAGTATTTCCTTGGAAACAGAGGTACAAAAGAAATTGGAATAATGTGGAACAAACACCTTGGGACAGGTAATGCCATCTGTAAAGATAATATGGAGAACAAGCTATGTTGGGAAAGTACTCTTGGCTTTCAGGTGTTGTTGCTTATTCACTCATGTTTTCATTGACTAATATTTTACAGGACTCTGATCACCAATGAAGCATTTGATTCAACTATATGAAATCCCATTAGCAATATGTGGTTGTTCTCCAGATAGGAGGAAGAATGGGGACTTAAAACTGATCAAAGTATGATGATGGTCGTAAAAAAATTATATAAGCTTGAGATAGAAAGATCTGGTTTTTGCTATTGCAAAGCTGGTTGTTTAATAGCCTTAACGGCCAGTGAGGTGGAACAGGGATCACCATCCAAGCTAGTATGATTAACCTTTTTCTTTAGATATATGGAAGATGTGGTAAACGGACTATTAATTAAATGTGCAAAGGACACTAAATTTGGAGCACTGTAACCAAGGCCTGTAGTGTGGAGATGTTAAGGGATTTGAAATTAGAAGCAAAAGTAAGAAAGAAAGGTCCCTGCCGCCAGGAAATGTGCAAGTAAAAGAAAACCACATTGAACACAGTATGTGGAGATGAGAAACCAAAAAAACTATGGTGACAGAAG
This sequence comes from Pomatostomus ruficeps, assembly GCA_013400735.1. Lineage (NCBI taxonomy): Eukaryota > Metazoa > Chordata > Aves > Passeriformes > Timaliidae > Pomatostomus > Pomatostomus ruficeps. Next base: position 15,770 of record VYZT01063361.1, read on the forward strand.
ATGATGCAGCCATGTAAGAGTATTCATGTGGTGTCTGGAAGTTATTAAGTTGCTGTCCATTGGAGGAAATCTGAGATTGTGTTCCATGGAGAGAAAAATGAGGCTGCCTCATTATTTGAGGAAGTCAATGGAAAATGTCGCAGAGGCTTCCCAGAGGTTTGGTTATGGCCTGTAGCCTGTGTCTGAGTGCTGATGAATGAGCCAGGGGGAGAGTGGTCAGAAGCACTGTGTACCCCCAACTGACTCAGTGCTTGAGCTTTGCATCAGGGGACCCATGTCCTTTGTAAAGGGCTCCACCTTTAGGGTGTCCACGGGGCAAAGTACCTAATCACAGTGTCAGAAGGGATCTGAATGGGAGACAGGGGTAGGAGCAGAAGGATTTTGCTACAATGCAGGAGCAAAATGACAAGGAAGAAAATGAGTGAGATCAATGACCAAATGCACTATAACCAACTTGCTCTGGCCTTCTCCAGTGTTCCCCTCCCAGCATCTCCAGAGAGCTGTGCAAGCATGGCCTCCTGGTCAGCACTATACCCAGGGTAACATTTGGTGGAGAAACAGAGGAACAGGGAAGTAATAGGATCAACACCAGGGAGCTTTTAATGTGAGTGAGCCAGACTCAGGCCTGGCAGCCCTGGGCTTTTGTTGTGGCATTAGAGTATAATTTTCTGTATTTTGTCCATTTAGCATTTGAGAGACAAAAGAGAACCTGGAGAACTTTCACCTTTTATATTACTGGGGAATCTGCTCCATTTTCAGCTTAGTCTGCTTTGAGCCATTGCTACAGGATGTTCTCCGTTATGCCCCTGACTTTCCCGTTCAGCTGGCACATGTGGTAAACATGCTCCTACGTCTCCCACCAGCTGTAGGTGGCAGCTCTGGTCAGTGAATTAGGTGACTTGAGAGGACTCTGAAAATCCATCCCTGGAAGAACAATTCTGCATGTCTCTCATGGCTGGGTGCCTTGAGTGCTGCGCATCTCTGTGTGTGGGCTTTCCCGTGGGCAGGGTCGTGAATGCTCCCAGAGGTGCTCACAGCTGTGATAAAGTCTCTATACAGCCTTTGTAGCACTCAGGAAAGGCTGACAGAGGCTGAGGGGAAGCAAATGAGCTTTCCTTGGGGTGAGTTGTACCATGCACCTTACCAGTCTTGAGAGGTTCTGCTGTGGAGCAGGAAGAATGAGAAGATTAAATGGAATATGTATTAAAACTGTTTTTTACAGTAGCATTGATTCTGACAGACTCAAGAATCACTTTTACAAAAAGCTTTGAACAAAGTATTGCTACTCAGTTTAGATGCTGGAACTGGCTGGTCCTGGGCTCTTACAGTATGTAGAAAATGCTGTCTGCAAGAGGGGGATTTCAGCAGTGGTGGGTTGCCAGTCTGTAAAAGTCATGGATGGGTGAGGCAGAGATGGGATATGTAACGAGGGAAGGAAGCTTACCAATTTTCCCTTTGATGGTTCTTTCTCCCTGCAGTGCTTTCTAGCCTGACCTCTGCAGACTGGTTCTAGTGGCCAGTACAGTTGTTCTGCCTCTGGGTGACCAGGCAGACCTACCTTACCACACCTTTCTCCTCATCCAGAGAGACAAAGGAGGGCAGACTAAAGGTGCAGGGGAATTACACAGAAAGGAGCCATCCAGCACTTGACATAAAGCTAGGTGGGGTGACATGTACAAGTATAGAAGTTATCATGCCAATTTGCACCAATTATCTCCCTGCTCCTGACTCCTTTTTTCCAGTATGGCTGGTTCTTCAGAAGAGTCCAGTTTGGGGGAAAGGTGTTTTTCTCTGTCTACTGGTTTGAGGTTGACTTCAGCCTCCAATTTTGGATATTCTTTGGCTTTTCTCCAAGAAGGTGGATCCAGCTGGTGGTGCATTGGCAATCTCAGGGGACAGCTTTGTATGTTCTCATCTCTTTTTGTAAAAAATTTAGATATAGAAACACCTATTGTCGGTACACAAAGCCTAAAGACAAATCACCACTTAAGTTAAAGATCTCCCACCCAATTTATCTGTAAAAGTAGTGGAATATTCCGTCAGGTGGCATCCAGTCACTGATGTGGGCTTGGTTGCACTGTTATTCGCTGATGTTTGGTTTTACCAGCTTATGAGTTTTAACTGAATCTCTGACTATCATGATGATAATTTTATGTGAGGAGGAAGATTGTTCTAAACTACTGTGATATTCTTACAGTAAGTTTTGGCTGCTGTCAGTGAAGAGGACTAAAGAGCCTGTACAGACCACACTACAATTCAAACACCTATCTGATACTATTTTTAATCCTGCCTAAGCTGTGCTGCTTAACTCAGTGCTACCTGGTAAGGTAAGTCCTATGAGTTAATGTGGTATCATATGTTCTGTATTCTCCAGAAGCTTTTTTCTCTCAGCTTTGCACTCCTGTTTCTGCTTTCTTCCAGAAGATACTCAGTGTTAACCAACTATTATAGATCTCTCCAAGGGCATGGTTTCCTTTTGCATTTTATGGCGGTGTGCAAGAAAGGAAAAGGACAGAGAGCAGCAACGATTCTCCTGAGAGATTTCCCTGGCATACTACTGGAGACAGTGCTGCTGTAGAGCACAGGACATAGGAACAAAAATTCCCATCTTTTAGCACTTAGTATTTCCTTCCTGGTGTATCTGAATAAGTGGTGGGTTTTTTCCCCTGTTTTTTTTCCCTTGCCACAGCTGTGGAGTGAAAGGTCATTCCCATTTAATTGTCTGTATTTCCTGTATTTATTTGGAACTTCTGTGCATATTGAAGTGCTCTCTGAGGGCAGTCTGCATTGCCTGGCTTTGGCTGATGCTGGATTTCACCTGCCGTTTTCTGCTTTCCTATCCAGCTTTGTCACTCTGAGGTTCTTCTTGGTCCACTTTTATCTTGATTAATTTAAATGAGGCTGTCATCTGCATTTTTCTACCCCCTCTTTCTTCTCAGTTTCCAGGTCACTCATAATATACCTCAGTAGCCCTAGCATAGACCCTGGTGTGACTAAGTTTTTGAGCTGTACTCAAGCTGAAGACTAGCTGTTCATTCTTTACTAACATTTTCAGTTTCATCCACTTTCTCATTTGTGACAGAACTTTCACTTCACAGATGTTTGTTTTCCAAGAATGTCTCTGAAAAAAGTGTTACCTGAAGGTTTAGTTTGTCAGCTGGTTATCTTGCAAAGCTGCTGCAGAGGTACTTTGAAAGAAGTCCACTAAACAAAGGATCAACTCTTGTTCAGGAGTGAGAGCACTGACTAAACTAGTACTGTAAGTTAATTATTTGTGTATTGGTGTGTATAGTTTATACAGTTTTAAGTCTTTAAGTTCATAGTTCTAACTCCAACTTCTATGGGCATAGGGATCAGACCATTGAGTCAGGGAACTGGGGAGTTTCCCTTCAGTGTGGTTTTACTCTTCCCTCACATCCTTTGTGGATGAGCTCAGTCATTTGTAGCAGAGACCTTTTCAAGCACTCACTGGGAAAGGTGCAACATACAGAGAAAAAGCAAATTCTTCTTGACCTTTAAGTCATGTTTAGATGCTCTGACACCAGTCATAGGGCAGTCAGAGGCTGATACAGTCCTCACCCATGGGAAGTTAGAAATTACATTGGGTGAATATTGAAGAGAATTACCTTTGCAGTCTTTCCCCTTGAAGATTCTCCTTTAGGCTAATTTCTTAGAGAGGGAAATGAGCATTGAGGAGTTAGTAGGAGGCTGGTTTTGTGGGACACTTCACCCCTGAGAAGTCATTGTGGAACTGAGGCTTTTTCAAGACTTATGGGTGGATGCCCTTGGTCTATCCCATTATCCAGTGCTTGACTCTCCCCTCATTCTGGTGTTCCTGGTTCCCTGCAGTACTGACCCTTACAATACTGCTGCTATTCTCTGCTCACTGGCATGTGCTTCCCAGGTGCTCAAACCCTCCTGCTTCTGATGCTGACCCTGTGATGACAGCTGCCTGGCTGCCTATCAAAGGTTCCATTTAGAGTTAGCCTAAGAGCAGACAGAAGGCTGCAGTGTCACACCCCGAAATCTGACACAGTATGGCTTGCCTGCTTTTCAGTGGGTCCTTGACAGCCTTTCAGCGCATGTCTGTCAGACCCCTGCCAGGCACACAAGTTCACTTCCATCTTGGAAGAAGGGGAGAGAGAAGTGACATTTCACCGAGTAGTGGGCACGCCGGGGGATGTAGGGAGATAAGGCAGGATCACAGAAGCAACTGAAATCCCCAGCGGATATTGCGTTGCTGGCTGGATTGACAGGTTAAATGTATTGCTGGGACAAGTATCCCTGCTCCCTCTGTCCCAGAGGACTGTGCAGTGAGAACAGCACTCAATCCTAATGAATCTTTTCCTACATTGGGATCAGTTCTGTCATAGCTTGGCAGGAGGATGTTCGTGGAGGATTTGTTTCCAAATTTCAGCGGGAGCTACCAATAGAATGGCTTTTTAAATAAGTAAGTTCACTTAGCAAACAGCAGCAGTAAATGAACAGAAACACTGATGTGGCCAAGGATGAAATATTAGCGTTTTTCAAATCCGTTTAGTGAAGACAGCCCCTGGGCACTGGCTCAGGTCCTTGTGTTAGGGGGCTGTTTGCAAAGCACTAAGCTAACTTACAGCCAAAACCTGTCAGCTTCTTCCTGGAGCTCAGGAGGGCAAAACTTGTCTGACTTGTTGACAAACTAAGTCTGGTCTAAAAATTTAATAGCTTTGCATTTCTTTCATCTCAAGGTACTTAGGATACACCAGAGCACAAGCATCAGGTAATGTTTAGGCTGCTCCAGACTATGGGCAAGGAAAGGGAAACAGTTTTGTTCAGGAGCAAACCGAGGTTACTTCTTTGAAGAGCACCACTTCAGTTACTACAGATGACCATGATGCCCTGAAAGGCCTCCCTGTTGCATCACAGCAGTGAGCACCAGGTTCAAACAGTCCTGGCTTGGAGAATCTTCCTGCACAGTTATGAACTGCTCCTGCCCATGCCTGAAATTTTCTGGGGAAGTTATTTGTTCAAATGCTAATCTAGACTTGACTAGTTCACCAGCTCTGGTGAATTGCAGCACAGGGTGGCATGGCTGGAGGCTACTGTCAAGCAGAAGATTTCCACGCTTGGAAAGATATAACTATATCCTTGGGTAAGGTGAAAGTTGTATAAGGAGCCTTTTCTTGAGGTTATTTGTTCTTACCTGATCTCTGCCAGTAAAGCTGTGCCAGCTGTGTCATGTGAGTGGTAGTTTCAGCCCAGCATCCTCTAGAGAAAACCCCTTGTGCATAAGCTAAGTCTAGTGCTCCTGATCTGAGGAAATTGGTGTCAGCCCTCAGGAAATGGATATCAGAATGGAATGAGGGTGTTCCCAAGGAATTTCTCTGTGTAGTCAATGGGGAAACACTGGTGACTGAACAATGCGTGACCCAAGCTGTTACCTGTAGGTCCCAGACCAGGGCACTGTCCCAGGCAAGTGAGTGTGTTCCAGGAGAGTGGGACAGTGCTGGGGGTGCAGAGGGTAGTCGGTCCTGCTGGGTCAGCAGTAATGAACTAAACCAATACAACAGTCAGGGGATCAAAGGGGTGTGAGAAAGATGCCTGAGGCCAGGGGGCTTGTAAAGGCAGGGAGAGGAGGTGCACAATGCCTGGGGATGAAATACTAGGCACACAGGTTGATATAGCAGTGGGCAGTGATATGCTGTCATCCTGCAGCTAGTGTGGCAAAATTGCACCAAGGCACTGTGTGCTCTGCAAGCTGACCTCTCCACATCACTCTCCATTCCCTGCCCACTCCTATACTTGGCAGGAGGAGGCACTGCCTTTGTTTTATGCTGTGATCTGTGTCCTTTCTTCCATGTACAGTGATCCTGCCTGTTGTTAATGCCCAAAGCATTCACCCCCATATCTAGGGTGTATTGTTCACTTCCTTCCCTTCCTCATTTCGCAACCACAGTCCCATTCTGCAGCTCTATTGCTCAGTTCTGTGTGCAGAAGTGTCCCTTGCAGTGCCTACCAAGAGTTTAATAAAGATCTACTGTCTGAGTTACCTTTAGCTTTTATAAACCAAAAAATGCAAACAGCATGTAAGCAGCATTCATTACCTTGCACGCCTTCAGCTGCTTATTGGATATACATCCCCCTCCCTCCAGCATCTCTCTCTTTTTTTAATATTTTTTTTTAATTTGTTTTGATGAATGAGTGACAACCCTGACACCCGATTCGCTGAGATTAATAGAAACGACACAATATTTACGTCGCGCCGACGAGCAATTATCCTGCCATCTATCTTTGAGATTATCTTTCTGATTGAAAACTACTCATCCATGTAATCGGAATTATTTGGAATTAGAAGGGAATTTATGGCTCCTCTCACTCTCCCTCCTATTTGCCTCTGTCTCCATCCTTCTTCTGCCTTCTTTAAGAGGGATCCTTTCTTCCTTCATTCCTTCCATCCTTCCTTCTTCCAGCCTTGTGGATGGAAACATGTGCATTGCTGTACAAGGATCGTTGTTTCTGGAGATGGGGGAGACTGGCCCGCACTGTGGCCAGGCAGGCAGTGGGGACGGTGAGAATGCCCTGAGGCATTGGACAGCAGCTGAGGGATGAAAAGCTCTTCAGAAGAAGGCTGGCATGGGAAGTGGACATGTGGAGGATGTGACGCTGTGAAGGCTGAGCAGGGAGCACTGCTGTGACAGGATAACTCACTTATCTTCATTTTCTCTGTTTTACTCTTCCTTCCTTAATACTCTGTTTTGAAGATACCTTTCATTGGCCCACTGCTTCATAAATGTGCTCCTTGTGCATTTATTTTATCCAAGTATTTTTCTAGAAGTGTCTCCAAGTCACTCTGTGCAGGAGAAGGACCTGTTCTTGTGGGCATCTTCCTCCATGCTGTGAACTTTTCTGTAGCTGCTGCTGGTGTTTCTGCTTCTTCAACAGTCCCTGGAGACAGCCTGTTGTCCTCCAGTGTATGTGATGGAGAATGGCAATCTTGCTTCAATACAGGTATCTCCTAACACAAAGCTGCCTGTATGGGGCTTCTGGGAAATACTCTTGCTTATTTGTCATAGCTTTAAGGAGCTGCTGGATGGAATGGGACCTATATTATTTTTCTTACTGAGAAGACCTCTGTCTTTTGCATTTTTTAAGAAGCACTGGTATTTCTCATATTTTTTTTTTTATTCTTTTTCCGGCCTGCGATGCAGAAAAAGGAAGTAGTCATGTTGTGTCAGGTCACCTCTAGAGGCAAAAGACACAACTCTCCTTTGTTGGTGATTCTGAGACAGGACAGCAAAATTCTCATATGCTTCCTCTCTTCTCTGGAAGCCCATCTTTGAGCAGAGTCCTTAATGAAGTATTTATTACCTTTCCCCTCTCCTGGGTGAAGACAGGAGTGGGACTATCCTACTACATCTGGAAAAAAAATCTAGGCTGCAGATCAGTCAGCACTGGGAACTATTTCTCTGTAGAATACTTCAAAAACAGTGCTTGATTTTTTTCTTTTGCAAGTGGTTGTGGCAGAAATAGAGACAGGGAAGTGGATGTCTGGGAAAGTAAAGCAGCAGAGACATTTTAAATGGATCTAGTAGCATCTGTGTCCTTTGAGAACCACAGTGTTCAAAGGTCCTTGGCTAGTGTGAATCCTGATGGAGAACAGGGAAGGGAAGCAATGTAGGTTTCTGAGCAAGTGCCATGTGCTAAATGAGAGACACAGTCTGAGTGCTGGAGGAATTCAGCCTGATCTCAACTGCAGAGATACCAGTTAACACAGAAGCCAGATGCAAAGATGTTTGATTCGGAGAACAGCGTAAACAGTTAATGACACAAGGATTTGGAAAAGGAAATGTGCTCTGAGGTGCAGTTGCTCCATCAGCGCGAGAGATCTAGGCCCAGATGGGAATCCCAGATCCTTCTGCCCAGAAATACCCAATGTTGTTATTAATTAGTATGGAAATATCTTCCTTTCTTGAGAGAGGGCTGTTGAATTGCCAGCGGGATACTGGGGGGATGGGTGTGTGCATGTGTGGGGTAGCCTATCAAGAAAGTATTAATTAGGTTACTTCCCACTGCTGTTGACATGCAGGGGAAGGGGGTTGTTTGTGGGCCAAAATAAAAAGGAAAGAGAAACTGAAAGACTGGGATCGAGAATGGAAAGCATGAGGAAATAAAGGAGATGGGTAGGTGTCCTGGTTTGAGACAAATTTGGGAGGAGACAAAGCACATAGGCTGAAAGAAGTATGTGTAAAAAGACATTCCTAAGATTCCCAAAGCAGAAGATGAGAAAAATGAAAAACCAGGTTATGGTTAGAATCAAAGGGGGAACTCTTTCGAGACAGCAGCAGCATGGGTTGGACACAGCCACAAAAGGACTGACTGATCCTCTCCTGCCCTGTTACTGGTTTTGTTGTTCATACTTCCACAAACTTGGCACCCGGACTTCCTCATGTCAGAGCAGTGATATTTTATGCCAACTGTCACTATGAAACAGGAGAAAATTTAGATGACAAACTTCTTTAGTTGTAGATTACCTTTTGTTGCTGGCTGGCACTTCTACTCGCCTTCCTTTGGAATGGGATCTTTATCAGCTTTGATGAATAATCATAAAAATATTAATTGGAGTTTTTGCTTGACTTTCTATATAGTAGTTAACCACTTACTACTTTTATCAAGGTCTTTTTGCAGTCTCTAACTCTGTACTTCTGGTCATATACTTCTGGTTCAGCCCTGGGAGAGGGCTGAACACAAGAAAACCTCAGCATAAAGCGATAGTGTAGCCCTGTATGTAAGCAGTAGGTGCTGCATTTGCAGTTCTGAGAGAGGGCCAGAACAAGAAAGAGATAAGAAATGTATGTGAGATTACGGGTTAGAATAAGTTAAGGATCTATTCACAGAGGGAAAAGAAAACAGAGCAAGTGGGTTACCTAAAAATATCAGTGCAGGCTCCTGGTTCCCTTGCAGAGGGAAGAAATCAGTGCAGTTGTGATTATTCAGAGAAAGTGTTTTGGGTTTGCAAAGCGGGAGGAATGGAGTGATAAGACAAAGGCATAGAATTGATACCTCATATGGGACCAGCACAATCCAGATCTATTTATCCTGTGATCTGCCTCTAGGGACTGTAGCTGTCTGCTGCATTTTCTTCCAAGTAACCTGTCTAGTATTGGAACATGCAGAGGATCTACCCATCCTCCTCAGAGTAATAGAGCACAGAAGGAAAAAAGCTATCCAGGTTGCAGCCTACCCTCACCATTTCAAATCCTCAAGTTCCCTACGAGATCTAGAGTGAACAGGGGTGGTTTGAAACAGAGAAACTGGTAAAAAGAGGCACTAAATCTGGAAGAATCATTTGGCTTTCAATTCCAAAGGTTTGTGCACAGAAGTGACAATTTATCAGCATGTGAAAGATTGTTGTTAGTCCATGCACATCTCAGGGGCCATGAAAACTGTTAGCCTTAAATCTGCCACCAATTACAGTATCCAGGAGCTTTCATGAAGCCCTTGTCTACCCTTTTCCTGTGCTTCATGTAAGGCAGAGCAGGGCTGAGATGGGATGATGCTCACTGGCAAGGAGGGATATAGCAGCACAAGAAGAGTGAAGCAGGAAGAAGCTGAGCATTGCACAGGTGAGGGCTCCTGATTCCATATCCATCTCTTTTAGGCCTTGTTTGGTTGTGGATGTCATTTGTCTGTCTAGTTTTGTTTTATTTTTAAAGAAAATTAAATACAGATAATTGTCTTCCTTAGAAAAATGTCCTGCCAGTTTAATTTGAAGTTATTGTTGGGCCTGCTTTTCTAAGGGAATACTAAGATTGTGATTGCACTGTGTAAGTCTGTGTAGCTTTTGAATCTGTTACCTAATTTCAAATGCATTTTGCACCCAGAGTCTGAACGGTATGAAGTTCACACAAGTTTCATGAAATAGGTGACAGGTAGAGACCTTAATATTATACCTTAGGGAAAGACTGCAGAATGAGCTCATGATTATTAGAGTCCAGGAAATCCACATGGGACAGGAACTGTCCAAATGCCCCAATTACAGAAGAGTTCAGTTGAGGCTCACATCTTACCGTGAGTGCAGCAGGGGATCCATTGTTTGGGCAGTGTCTCACAGATTCTCTAGTGAATAGTAAGGCATGAGCTTCCTTCTTTCTGGACATTCATAATCCTACTAAGTCATGTGGCTTCCCTGGAATTTACTAAGAGGTGAGTAACCATGGAGCCTCAGTACAATAGAGTTAAAAAGCCAGTCAAACACAACAGACAAGACATCTTTGTTTCAGATAGAAGATACTTAAAGGAGTTAAGTTGAAGTGCAGATATAAAATTGCTGATGTCTATAATGACTGTCCTTTCTGCCCTCAACTTATGTGTGCCCCAGTTTTCATCAGACTCTTTCAGTACTGGTTTCACTGTGGTTTTGGATCCCAGTATAGTCAACCTGGTACAGTTCTGGCATGAATATTACTTTGGTACAACATACTTAGTTCAGCATAGGTTCTTTGGAGATGTAAGCCAGACTAACATAAATGTGGTTATAGTTACATAACTTTTTTCAGTGAAATATTCTTGTAAAATCATTCCTGTGAAGTGGAATAGTTACATTTGCACAAAAATTATGTGGACCAGGCCTCAAAGTACAACGTATTTGCAGTAAAGACCATATTTGCACATATTTGCATACTTACATATGCGTGGTGCTAAGTGTCAAAGGACCACAGGTTCTGAATGCTGCTTATAATAATAATAATAATAATAATAATAATAATAATAATAATAATAATAATAATAATACCAATAACCTCAAAGTCTGTCTGGGGAGTCACCGCAGCGTGTCTGTAATTAGTTGAAGTAAAAATTATCATTTGTGAGGCATCTGGAAACATTAAGTCTCAGAGATGAACAGTATACCTATGTAGTCATCTCTGTCATGGCACAACCTTAATTTTTGTCCATGAACTTCCTTACTTTTGCTTGCTCTGAACACTAAATAAAGGTAATGGCTGAAGAGCTTTTGTTTGCATCTTGCCATTACCTGGACCACTAAGGCAGTCCATGACTCACTTAACAATGTTTGCAAGGGTAACAGGTAAGATTTTGCAAACATAATGTAGCAATGCAGAAGCAGTTTCTCTGCACAGTCTCGCACATTCTGAAGAAGGAGCTGAATAAATAGTTTGCATTTATGAAGAACCTGGCTGAAGAAATCACCTTTGAAGGAGGGAATCAATGAGCAGTTCAGGGCAAGGGACTGCTTCCTTGTGGCTTTGGGTGTCAAGCCTTGTTTGCTTGTTTGCTCTTTGATTAAACTTTTCCAGAGTGAGTAACAATTTCTCCACATTACTGCCACCACTCTGAACAATAGTTAACACAGAAGACTTGAAAATAATTCTTAAAAAATGGAGTGTTTTGTTAAATTTCATAAGAGAACCACTGAGATTTAGGAAAGTATTTTCTTGAGGAATTTGCTAATATAGTCAAGAAATATGAAATGCTCCATAATTATAAACAGCAGTCCACATGCCTCTAAATTAGAGTCTCATTTTCCACCTAATGACCAGTGGGAAAATGAAAAATAAATTAACTTTTTTTTTAAAACATGAACTGTTTTCTTTAAAAACTTAAGAAGGAGACATGAAGACATTTCTACAGGCTATATGTTTTCAAACATCCCATTTTTACAAACTTAAAAATGTGAATTGTGTCATCTGATGAAGTGACAAAAAGAAATTTCTTTGGGAGAATGACACATGTGTAGCACCTTTGGAGAACAGGCTTCCCAAGAGAAGAAGGTAGTCTGTCGTTCAAGTTTCCATGGGGTTTCACCAGGCAAATGAATCCCAGGATCTCATGACAAGGCACATAATGTATTCAAGAAAGAGAGGTTCTGTTCTTGTCTATATTACTTAAGGTGTATTAACTCAGTGATAACTCAGCTTAGATACAATCTCTTGGTGCTTTGCATTTGAATTAATATAGCCTGGATCTCATCTGGATATAAAGTCCACACGAATGAGGCTGTCTTTCTGCTGAAATCCAAAACAGCTCGTTCAGTGCATGTTCAAGTAGCCCTGTATAGCTTTGTATTGCTAATGTACTCTTATTTGCTGTGTGGCAAAAAAAGGGGACTTCTCCAGGAGTTCCTGTTACCTGGCTGCAAAGTGATACTGCTACCCAGCCTCGGAAACATGTGGGGGGCTGAATCCAACACTTCTGGCGCAGAGCTTCTTCTTGCACAGAGGTGATAAAGGAAGGCTCTGATTTCACAGTGGTTTTTTTTCCCTGGCTTGTAAGCACAGGACAGTTGTGTGGTACATGATGTGTCAGGGAAGAGGCTTCTGTGAGTGCTTTAGATCTTCCTCTCTGTGCTCAGTGGTGTATGAGTGTGTGAGGCCATGCCTGTGACGCATTCCTTAAGGGAGGGAACAGAAGAGGAGCTGGGCCTCACCTCCCAGCTGCAGCAGGGCCCTAGGCAGAAGCGACCGATGGGACTGGTTATTCTAGGTGAAGTCAGGTCCAGGTGTGGCAAGAGCACAGACTAAAGCAACAGCAAGGGACTGAGCAACCAAATGTCTGCACCTGGGACACGGGCTCGACAGAAACCTTCCTCAAGCAGCTGTTTCCAAGGGGCTTTGGGTAAATCCATTCAAAGTTAAGGATTTGACAGATTTTTTTCCCCCTTCCCACTGTTAAGACTTGGTGAAAGTGACATGTTTTTACAGGGGGTAGGTGGGAGTGGGAAGGAGGAAGGAAGTATGGGGGGCAATATAACTTGCTATAGACTGTGCTATACCTGATCTCCAGCTCAGGTTCCAGCAGCTTTGAATACCTGTGATGAACTGCAGAACACCTTTGTGCTCAGAAGTGGCCCATAGCACTTCCAGGAGCACAGAAGGGGAGGAGGAGGTGGAAGAAGTCCGCAGAGGCATTACAAGGGGGATGCTCTCCATGGCACATGCCAAGACTGTCTGCAGAGAAACTCTTGGAGTTTAGGCTCTTTCTCAGCCTCTCATTCTGTTGGTGGCAGCACGTGGCTCCGTTGGGCTGTGGGAACAGCTGTGGAGCTCTTGTCTGAGCACTTGGCACCTTATCCCGGTACTCCCTGGCATGTACTCCATGCCACCTCTCCACTGGGCCCATGTGTGTGTCCCTTCCTTCACATTCTCTGAGGGCAAAACATCTTCAGACCAAATCCTGAGTGACTGAGACAAGCAGTAAAGCTCTGCAGCTGCGCAGACTTCCCCTACAGCTTGTCCCCTCTGTGTTCTGTAGCCTTGCTCCTTCATCTGGAATGAGTTCCGTGCTGAGGAGCTGAGTTTCTGGCTGCCTGGGGAGCAGAGGAAGAGAGTGCTAAATCCTTTTGTGAAACCTTTCTTTCTTGCACATATGGGTAACTACATTTAAAGAAAAGGCTCTTGCTATTTTTCCCTTCCCTCTCTCCACTCTTAAAGAGGAAATGTTCTGAGTTTTGAGGTGCTCCAGGCTGAAGAGCAGGAAGGGTCAAGGTTGGGAGAGCTTTCAGAGGTGACTGGCAATACTGAGATGAAGAAAGACTTGAGGAGGCAAAGGAGACTGCAACAAAATTGCAGTGAAGAGGAAGAAACCACCTCAGTTACTGCTAAGATGAAGCTGAGCCAAAGTTCAGCAGAACTTGCTACAGCTAGCCTAAAGAAAGAAAGGGAGAGAAGGATCTTACCTGGGTCTGTACCTATTCAACATTTTACAAGAGCTCTCTGCCAAAGGCCTGCAACCATACAGTGGGCTCAGAAGTGGTTTTAAATGGCAGAGAGCTGAGAGGCTTTAGTTGGAAATCCCCTAGAGGTGTTGTAGCTTTATGTGCTAGGGAGATTTCTGTGGGGGTAATGCTTGGCCAGCCATTTTGTATTTGATTTACCTGCAGTGAGGGAGTGATATTATGGTGGCAGAACTTCACTGCTAGCAAGGGAATTTAGGCAGGCATCTGCATACCCTTTGCTGTGTCTGTGGAAGTCATGTGTGCTCTCAAGTGCCTCCCAAACACAATTGTTTCATTTCCTCATTAGTCAGGAGTTGTAGGTAGGGGTTTGGTGTGATCTGTGTGGGAGAATAGCCTCTCCTATAATATCAAAACATTTTCTAGTACTGTTCAGGATTATTTTTGGTTGCCTGTCTTCTCCTACCTGTCCTGTGGCATATTCAGCCTGGCACAGAAGCCCTAGCAACATCACCCAGAGATGACCTGGCCAGGAGCACTTGCTTGCCTAGGTCTTGGGTACAGTGGGAGAGCTACTGAACAAAGCAGATTTTTTCTATCTATTGTGACACACTGTGGTGGGCTGACTTTGGCCAGCTGTGAGCTGCAGTTTCTTCAGGAAATATCTACCTGCTGCACCATGGCCTCAGTAGGGGCATGGGTGGACTGTCTGCTTCAGCACCTGGAGTGCCTCTTCTCCTCCTGCTCTGACCTGAGTGCCTGTGGGATTGTTTCTCACTCCTCACTGCCTGTGCAGTGTTTTCTGCCTTTTTCTTAAACGTGTTTTCCCCCAGGCACCACAGTCTTTTCCAAGGGGCTCAGCTGTGTCCTGTGGTGGGTGGGATGGAGCCATTTGGAACAGGCAGTATCAGGCATGGGATAGCCCTGGCCTCCCCTCACCAAGGCTGCCCTGCAGCCACCTCACAGGCAGCACCTGGCCACGGACACCTGGTGTAGATAAGCTGAATGACACTTGGCTGGTAGCATTGTGACAGGGGTAAGAGCTGCACCTTCTTAGACTGCTGAGAGTCACCCCCAGAGCAGAGATGAAAGTTCTTCCAGACACAATTAATGTGGCTGAGAGGTCAGGCAGCACTGAGATCAGTGGGGTTGGTTTTTGGAGTCTCATGTAGGACCCACCGCAGAATTAGTCTTTCCTCACTTTAGAAGCTGCAGAATTTGCATGGCACCTCACTCTCTTTTGAGAGCTCTGATGAGCTGTGCCAGCCTGCTGGCATGTCCTCAGTGGAAATGGAGGCAGATGAAACCCCTCAGCTTGCATGCAGAGAGCTTCTCCTGGAAAAGCTTATTCCTCATCTGGGTGTCTGCAGGCAGAATAGTCTCTTTCTCTGAAGATCAGTTATTTCCCTTCATTTTTATTTTTTAAAATGTATCTTTTAATCAAGTAAGACACACAAAAAGTATGGAGCTTTTCCCTGGAGAGTAGAGAGAGCACTAACAGCCGCCCTGACACACAAATTTGGAAGATGGTGATGCTTTTTCAAGGAAGCTGAGCTAACAGTCTGGCTATAAGGAGTTTAGATCTGGAGCCAGACATCATGGCTAGGCCTGTCTGTGGTTACAATGTAGTTGTTTGGGTTTTGTAGCAGTTGTCTGAACGAACCTGAACTAAGAACAAAACAAAAACTCAAGGGGAAGCTGTTTCTGGCAAACCTGGTCTCTATTTGATCTGGCACCATAGCTGGCTTAAATCTCACTTTGTCCTCCTTCCTTCTCCTGGTATCAAAATTGCTACCAGCTCTGTCATGACAGTTACCATGCTCCCTCTCCCCCCCCACCACGCCAAGGCCACTGAGAACATGAAACAGTATCTCTTGCCCGAAGCTGACCATAGTAGGCTGCCGGGCTGCTTTGAGATTTGTCTGAGTACACAGCTAATGCCCTGCCAGCACAGGCGTGGTGCTAAACAAAGTCCTGAGCAAGTGGTACAGCAACAGTGATGAGTTTCTGCAAAGCATCTGCAGCAAATGGAAAGTGCAGAAGGTGCTTGCCCCAAATGATGCAATTGTCAGACCAGCACTGGAGGAATGCATTGTAGCGTGCAATTGGAAGAGGACAGTGGTGGTTTCCAGTGAGTGAATATTGTGGTTGCGTAAGTTAGGCAGGAGTATATCCAAAAATTCTTATTCTGTTTTTTTTCTTTTTTATTTTTTCATGGATGTAAACACAGAAGCCCTTTTAGGCAAAGGCTGTGTAGTAGTAGTAGTGAAAGTTTAGTATGGATCTAAGCGAGGTAAGGATAGAAGAGACTGTATTATCACACTGTATGTGATAGACTGACAAAGGCTGTGTATTTACATGTAATGCAGCATATGATTGTCCTAGTGCTTGCAGGCTTTAGTTAAATCCTTACAGATTTTATTTCTGTGTGTACATGTAGAACTGAATGCTTGCTCTGGATAGTCTCTGAACACATTCTAGTATGTGTTTTGTTGCTCAGGCCAAGCTATTTTTTATTAGTGCATTGTTATTACTGGAGGACTCAGAAAAATGAGGGAGACGAGCATTCTTCTGTGCTTGGTCTTGTTCTTCTTCAAGCCAATGGCATAACCTCTACTTGAGCAGTCACAGTTGGTGCCTCTCCACTGTCTAATTCTACAAATAGCTGTGCCAGGTGAAGACTTTTCTCTGCCCACAGATCTGAAAATCAGAGAATAGATTTGGGTGCTGCCTAACCCAGGAAAGTTCCTTAGTCCAAGCCTGATGTGCTTTACTTGTAGCTATTCAGAAAGTTTGCAGGTTCCCTTCTGCCAAAGAACTGCTAGAGTCCTAATCTCCAGCTGGCCAGCAGCTAGACGGTGCTAACGTCTTTAGCTGGAATGGCTAAATCTGGTAGGCGACTTGTGTTAAAAACTTAGTAATTTTCACATTCCTGAAAAACAGCAAAATATATAGGAACCAAAGAAGGAGCCAAGCTTACGAGAGTATTAACTGAACAGTGTGACTTTCGCTGCTGATGACAGAGGCTTGACATGGCAACCTGGCATGCACCATCCTGGAGAGTACATGAAAAAACTGGATGCAAACATATGAACTTTGGATTCAAGGTGTGCAAGAAAAATGCCCTTCTATGGATATTGGATGCACAGAAAAAGAATATCGAAGCAATATGAAGTTTATAGCGTTAAAATCAAATAAGGAATTAAAACAACTAAGCTTCTTGCAATAATATCAGCATTTCCCTCTTGAGCAATTGCTGTTGTTCAGACTATATATTTTGTATCAAAATACATAGTATATTTAGCTACCTATTAGATCTAAGAGTCATACTATGTGTGCCAAGCATCCAGAAGGGGTTGCTATTCCAACTTTTTCATTCTGTCATCTTTTACTTCTTGTCTTGTAATTTTCACAGTCTTGGAAAAGGTTTGTTGGTTTGGGTTTTTTACATTAATTTCCTTTATGTAAAAAAAATATATCATTTTAGAACCATTTTTTTGTGTGTGTGGAAGTAGTTCCTGTTTGAAATCTGTGCAATTCACATCTCACTATATCCAGGAGGGCACTAATGCAGCGGTTCAGAGAGTTTGAGTTTGTGAGGCTCTTTCAAAGTAGTGTGACTGATGAAGAAACTTTTTATTGTGTGTTATAATTATTCTTCATGGTTTGTGGCTAGCCTTGGAAACTGAAAAACTGACTTTCAGTTTATCTTTTAAGACTTGTATTCATACATGCATATCCTGATATAAAAGCAGTAGTGACTCTGAGCTCTTAAACTTTCAACATGTAAATCAGATTTGCACCAAAGCATCTTGAGGCTCACAGGAGAAGGGCCAAAGATTATCTGTGTGGTTTAATGTATGGGTGGAGAGAATTTGACGATTTCATTGACTGGACCAGTATTTTCAAGTTTCAACTTTTTTGCTTTGGCCCTATCTAAAAAAGGTATCTGTGAATTTTTGTTTGTTTTTGTCTTTAAAAGGAAAGTATATTTTGCATTCCTCTATAATAGCTTGCATGCAGCTGAGCAAATTCTGCCTAGATTTATATGTGCAAGACTCAAACTCCATGTCTGGAGGAAATTAAGCACTGAAATTTTACCTCCACCATAGACTTGAGGATCTGAGACAGAAATACAGGTGCATGATCAAATTGGCCCTAGCAAGAAGCATTTTTAAAAATACCTTTCCAAGCAACAAGTAGAAAATACTGTAGAACTGCACTTGCACTTTACAATGGCTTGCACTTGGGTACCTCCAGGAAAGAGGTGAGCCTCTATAGAGTCTACAAGTCACTAATGCTGATTTTTTTATTATTTTTTATTTTTAATGTATCTGAAGGTTCTTTTTAAATCTTCTGGCTTTCTCCTCACAGTGTTTTGAGTGGGCATTCAGTCTTATGGCCGCCACTCATGGATTCTTTCCCTGCCTCGCCCTGAGTCTGGAATTAAGTGGTGTTTGTGCACAAGGGTGCTGGCAGTGGGGGTGGGGAACTTGTGTTTGAAGTTTTATCTAAAGCAGATCTTCTCTGGATTGTTGGGTATCCCACTGGGGAGCAATTAAAGTCATACATCCTGCTGTCTAAAGGCAGAGAGGAAGGATGGAGGAATGCTGACTCCGTTCAGGGTTCATTCATACTAGCTAACTGTGCCATGCTGTCAAGGCCTTCTCCCTTCAGCAGAGAGTGGAAGAATGGGGTACTATTGCATGCTCAGGACTTCCTCTGCTGTGTAGATACGGGATGCCAATGATAAGTACTGGACATGGACCAAAGAACTGACTGGAACTTCCCAGCTACCTGCTTGAGACGTGCCCAAAAAGTCCTTGTGATTTAGACTACGTCATGGGTTTTCCCACCAGAGCATCACTTTGGCCCATGGCAATGGAAGGGGGCAGGGATGATGCTTTTCTATACAACACAAGGCTCGACAAAGTAGTATTTGAAGAACCTTAGATCTCAGCAATATATAACAGCAAAGAACAGTCTGACAGTTAAAGCTGAGTTTTTCAAAAGCAACTTTTGGATTTAGGTTTTGGGACCTTGATCTGCCTTCATCTGCCATGCCTCAGCCTTATTATTCTGTGTACTGAGTGTCTAAAATGCCTTCTGATGGCAATGAGTAGTGTAAAAGGTTTTACAGCTCTCAGTATTAAAGCCCAAAATATCTTGTACTAGCCAGCCCAAATGAGAGGGCAGAAATAAAATTTTTCTTTGTTTATCACATAATTTTTAATCTGAGATCTGATTCAGCTAGGTGAAGGACTAGAATCCAGCAGGCAGTTGAAGGTGTATTTCCATGTTGGAGCTCAGCCTGTCAGATACCTTTTCCCCCTCTTCATTTGTAGGTCTTCATCTGCAGATATCAAAGTGCTTTAAAGCACAGTGTTAAGTATTGTTATCTCTGTTTTTTTAAAGCTGAGGGATATGCAGCTGTGGTAAAGTGACAAGCCAGACTTCACTCAGGACAGTAGCTCAACAGAGGAAAATGACTAAACATCATGAGTCTTTGCTCTGTGCTTCATCCAGCCCATCTCCAGCAAAAATGGCATTTGTTTGTAAAACTCCTTGACTAAATCCTATCAGCTTAGACACAAAGGACACTGACATGAGGTGAATTAAGCATGCAGCAGAATTTGGGCCCAAAAGAGGAAATTACTATATCTTCCTATATAATCAATAGCTGAAGTTGAATGAGACCTTGGCTGTGATGTGGTGGGTTCTTGCCTTGATTTGGGATCCTGCTCTTGTTGAACTAACTTTCTTTACTCCAGCAACAGCAGCAGCTGCAGTGCAGTGTAGACATGCCTAAACTAGCTTAAATAGTTCAGGTACTGTTAGCCACTGAGCCAAAGAACCATGGAGTTCAGCATGGGCTTGGTGCCTGAGGATTTTATCCTGCTCTTTATGAGTTTAGCATTTCTTTATCATCTCAGGTCAAGCAAGCCTAGCAATATATTGAAAAGAAGGCTGATGGGTCTGGTACCCTGTCTGCGCTAGTACTTCTGCTGGCAGAACTGAGCGTGGTGCTAGGGTTGATTGTAGGAGATGTTGCCAAAGACAGCAGGATCCTGAAAGATCTTTTGCTTCTCCCTGCCTACTATTCTCCCTCTTCCTCCCCACTCTTCCACTAGTCTTCATCATTAGCTGCCCCACCTTTGATTCTGTTTGCTATGAAGCTCCCTAGTCACTAAGGTTCTCCTGGAGATCGTGAATATCTAGGAGCTGGCAAAGGCTTGGAGATAGAGCTGCCTGCTGGAAAAGGTACTGGCCTTGCCTGATTGTGGCTCTAACAGGAGAATCTTTAGGGACTAAATATGGGAAAATCCAGGACCATTACCCTGGTATCTGGTAATGAGGACCAGACCAGAAGCATTTGTGATGTGTTCTCTCAAGTCACTGTCCAGATGGTGGGCTCCCAGCTCAGCCTCTGCAAGAGAATTTTGCTGATATCTGTAACTTGCCACTTTCTTCTGGCAGCCAAGGACATAAGCAGAAATGAGGGTTCAGGTCCTTGAGAGCTAAGTAACTTCTGCTGAGTCAATAGGGAGGTACCATCACTGCCCTCAGTTTTGTTTGCAGGAACAGCCTCATCAAACAGTGTTTGTGGGCAGAGACCCTAAGTAGACTACCAAGCTGTTAAATTGCCAACCTACCCACTAGTTTATTCTGCACCAGAAATACAAGCATGTCTGAACCAACCCCCAGAACTCAACTCTGAACTCCTCTCTCGTTCTGTCAGAAATCCTAACTTGTTTTGAAAATGGCATTTGTTTTTGTCAAATTGCAAAAGAGTTGGATGCAGTCTGCTAGTTGTGTTTTCCCTCTCCTTCTTTGTGCAGTGAATTTTGTTCATTCGCTTTACATGC
>VYZT01063361.1:44394-83053 GCA_013400735.1 Pomatostomus ruficeps
AGTCACCACTCAATTGGTCTTACTTGTAAGTTGAACCAGAGTGGTCCAAGTGCTTTTTATCCTGTGATTCCAATGCCAATTCCTAGCCTGCCACTTGTGTGGGCTGATGGGAAGTGGATGTTGACACATCCCACCTCCTTTGTACTGAAGCACCAAATCTGCCCTGAGAAGTCAGGTATTTCTTTCTGGCCTCAGAGTGACAGAAGGAGAGACACCCACCTGGTGCAGGGGCTGCTGGAGGAGCAGTGCTTTTTGTCACTCAGCTACACCACCCCAGTGGGTGCACGAAACCTATTCAAAGAGCACAGCACTGCAGAATGTCAGGTCTGAGGATCTGTTGGAGTTAGGTGCTTCTGCAACCACGGGCCTGCGAGTGATGGAGGCCCTGACTGTGTCTGGGCTCTCAGTTGGCCTTGTAGCACAGTGGGCTGGGGAAGCCCTTACACCATTTTCCCAAGGCACCAGTTGCAAGCAGCTGATGAACTGGGCTTGGCTCACACCATTAGCTAGACCACTGCTCATAACTACAAGATTTGGACTCTCACCTGTAGAAATAAATGAGCAGATTGCTCGTGATGCTCCCTATCTCCTTTTGTCTCTGCTTTGTACTTGAGCGTGAGTTGCACCATTTCTTTTTCTGGATGTGTTGTGTTTTGAGGAATCTCAGGCAGGTCTCTGCAGCTTCCCATAACAAGGTCAGAAGACCAAGAAATCTTGGGACCATTTGCAGGGTATTGCAAAACCTTGCACAAAGCTAGGAGGGCCAAAAGGCTGTTGTGAAATGCTTCTTTATTGAGTCAGGCCAGCTTATATATAGAGATATGCAAATAAAATACAGAGACATTTAATTACCCTACATATAATTTCTATACTTCATCCTCTTTGATGTTGCCAACAACTTTATTGCAGCACTTGATGTTTGACTTTACATCTCGACCATGTGAAACAAAATGATGAGAAAAATTGCAGGATTTTTTTAAAAATGAAAAGCATCTATATCACAAGGTTTCAGGAAACAACTAAAAAGCAATGCCAACTTTATTAATTTTTTTTAAAAAAAAGAAAAAAATATTATATGAATAACCACCAATGCATAATAGAATATAATTATGTTTATTTTGGGACTGGATCAGTAGTTGAACGTTAGGGGCTCACGATAATGAATTTAATATAGTATGCAACACCGTAGGTTATGTAATGTAAAATTATTATCTACTACTTAATAAATCTCTTGCTGTGACTGTTCTACTTCTTCTTAACTAGATCTCAGACTAGAGCGACGAGTTGTGCTGGCAGCTTTGGATGTTGCTTCTGTTTTGCTCTTGTTGTTTGTATCATGACACATTCCCTACTGCTGGGGCTGCTGCATTTAGCCATGAAACAGGTTCTGTCTGAAAGAGCTTTCAATCTGATTCAAAACAAGAGACTACTAGGGGTAGAATCAGACCTGAAGTCTGTGGCTAGAAGAAAGGTGAGAGTAACTGAGATAGGAATTTGTGGTAATCTACTGCTGAAAGTGTGGCTTCTTGGGAGTACAGGTGGCTTTGCTTGACACGTACTTAACTAAAAGATACCAGAAAGAGCATAGGCCTATATTTTCCTGTGTAAGACTTGCCTAATTCTTTGCTTTGCAAAATTAGCACCGCCACTTTCTGAGCTAAGAAGAGAGCTCTGCTACATGTTCTCAGTATCTTTACCTACATGCGTGTTTTCCTTAATTTTTTCAATGAGGTAGTAATCTTTCTCTTTTAAAAAAGGTGCTTCAAATAAAACAAATGAAGTATCATATCACATAAAATTAGTCTTGGAGTTTCTTCTGTGACATTCAATGACAAAGTTATGGATGGTTTCAAAAAGATATCCCCATAAAGGCATTTACTGGACATGTAGACTCATTAGTGGCAAGTACACATTATGGTCTAGAGGGAACAGTCTAAGCCACAGGCTGCCAAGATACTGATTATGAGGTCTGCAAGGGTCCAGCAAGGTTAAGAACAGGGGAAAACCTCTCCTTTCTTATAGTCTTTCCCCGAGCACATGTTAGCGTTTGATATCAGAGGTAGAATATGGGACTAAGTGACATCTTAACTTGACCTGGTGTAGCTCTCCTAATAACTTTCCTTGCAACTGGATTTAGAGTTGTCAGCTTTTGCAGTTGGTTGTTTACATGATACTCTGTTACAGACATGTAGAATCTGAATTTTGGGATACCCAATCTTGCTTACTCTGAATGTTTTCCTCCTGCTATAGGCAGCATTTCTAAAGCTGTGAATGTCCCTAGGATAGCTAAGCTATGCCACTTTGAAAGTAGCAGTGAAGAGACGAATGCAGCCATGGAGCAAGACTGAGCTAAGCAGAAAGGATTCTTCCTGAATTTACCCTTTCTGTATGGAATTGTGCTCCTTCCCACTGACTGCGTGGTTCTTGAGGTAACATTTTCAGGGCAGAAGTTAGGCCCAAAGGGAAAGAGGCAGTGGGTTAGAGGACCTTTTCAGGTATTTATGTTTAAAACCACATTATGCAGTAGCTGGGAGTTTGTTTCAATGTGCTGCATCCTTTGCTCCATAAGGCCGAGCTCTGCAGAAGGTTTAGTCACCTGATGGGTTTTGATTTGGTGGCGTGTTGAGGCAGAGGAGCATTGTGTTGCTGTATCATCAGCTGGTGAAGGTTCCTTGAAATAAATGGTCACTACATTAGAACACCCAGGAGAGCCTTTGTCTTGCTGGTACTTGCTCTTTGTAACTTTGATAATGACTTCTGGCTTCAGCTTTCCCATCTGTGAGTGAGAGGGAGTGATATGCCTGCTATACCTTCTTTCTCCAGTGCGGCATGTGGGAACACCTTCCCAGGTTTTACCTGACAGAGGAGGAATTTGGACAAGAAGAAGATATTTTGCTTTTAAGATGAGAGTACAGTGTGAGAAAGAGGTAGGACCACAAACATCTTGCACTCAGTGGTTATATGGTGGAGCCTGGTTCTTGTACAACACTCTCCTGTGAGTGCAGAGTATTGAAGAAGTGCCCTCTTATCTGTTGAAAACTGTAGCTTGGTGTTTTGACTTTCTTTTCCCCCAGGATTTCTTGGGCCTTTACCAATGCCACCATCTGTAAACTTGTAATTGTAAACCTGTGTAAACTTGGAAGCTCACATAGTCTCATGTAGTTTTGCTGCTGTATGTCTCCAGTAAAACATGAAATGCCTTGGGGCTTCTGAACACATTTACTTTGATGGGCCAGAATTCACCTCTATGGTGAGAGGACAGCTTTGCATTACTTTTTGGGAGCTAGAAGAGGCCAGGGAAGGGGCAGCAGTACCTCCTATCCTGCTGCATAGGTAGATTGTAATCTTTTGCATATTTCAGTACTTTGCACTGG
This sequence comes from Pomatostomus ruficeps, assembly GCA_013400735.1. Taxonomy (NCBI): domain Eukaryota; kingdom Metazoa; phylum Chordata; class Aves; order Passeriformes; family Timaliidae; genus Pomatostomus; species Pomatostomus ruficeps. Next base: position 47,769 of record VYZT01063361.1, read on the forward strand.
TAGGTACTGACATGCATAGGAATCACCCCAAAATCTTTTACACTGAAGCCTTGATAAGCCCTCAGACCTGGAAAACTTGTGACAGGCCTGAAGCGTTGGGGAACCATGCTAGGTTTAGCTCTCTATCCCAGATGGAAATATTCCAAATTTCCTTTTTTTGTTTTGAGCCCATCAATAATATGGGGCAATTATGTGACTGTGAAGACCAATTTGATATTGTACAAACATCTTTTTGTACCATTTTCTATTTAAAAGCGGAGCTAAGCAGGAATTTATGCTGCTGGTTTCCCATTCATCTGGGAAATGCTGCAACTTTACTAAAGGCACATTTCTGTGGAGAGGACTTGAGCTGCTAATTTGACTGTAGGAGTTTATTTCTGGAATGCAGCAGTATTTCACCAACGGAGCAGCTGTCCTGGAAACACTTACCACATGGGGTCATTTTCCTCTCTGTGTGTAATCAACAAAGCCACCCCAGTTAATCCGAATCCTTTTAAGTCTCCTAAACTAGACCACAGGGAGTGCACAGAGATCTACAGGACTCTGACCTCTTTCACTTCCTTCTCCTATCATTAGGGAAGAAAAAGTAGTCCCATGCTTAAATGTCCCTTAAAGGGGGAGCCTATAACCTCTTCTGGGTATGCAAAACTGTTTCTTAATGGTAACAAACCACTGATTTGGGGGCGAAGTGTTGGTCCTCCATTTTCTATGTGTATTTTGTGATAGTAGCTACAAATCTTCTAAGTTCACCAAATAGTCCACGTTGTAAAATCACAACAGTCAGAGGTGGAAAAGCTTCTTGTGTTATTCCATTCTTTTTGTTCTCTTTGATTTGCTCTGACAGCATAGCTTTCTTCCATGCCTGTTCCCTTCTGAGATGACAGTTCTGCAGGTAAATTCATTCTACTGCAAGAGAAATTTTCATAGTTACACAACTTAAATGATTTCTTAATTTTTTTCTTTCCCTAGTTCTTTCTTACGTTGCCCAGTTCCTTCCTGCCTGACTACACTCTGATACTTTTTGGATTTATGTCCTGTCTCTAAATGCTCTTTGCCTCCAGTAGACTCTGTGGGGTTGTTTTTTGCCCCCTGCTACAACCTTGCATCAGTCTCTTGAACTGCTGTATAATCTTTATTGTGGTTCTATTAAGAATTTTTTACTCTTTGAGTTTAGTGACTCCTTTATTTGTTTTAAACCTATCTTCAAGGCCAGTCAAAGGTAGCCGTTCTTTGTGTGTAGAAGGACATTCTCTCTCAAGCCTGGACAAGGACTTTTTCAAGAGGCTACCACCTGGCAAGTGCTGCACCTGTGATCTGGACCAGCCTTGCTGTGGCCCTCATGGGTGCATCACTGGAGTTCTATAAGGGAAGTCTTCATCTGCCAGGATTGAAGGATTGTGTCTTCAGTCAGGTGCTTGAAACTGAGAACAGAAATTACTTTGATGGTTGTTGTCTTCTTTTTCCCCAGGCTGTGCTAGTGTAGCGTTTCAGATGATTAAGTATGACTTGGGCCTCCTAAAAATCAACAATATCATCAAGGACTTTTGCCCCTACAATGAGTTGTTTCAGAAAGAGATTACAAAAGACACCTCACTGAATTAATCCAGAATTTTAATGGTTTCATTTCATTGTAAAGAGAACTCTAAAAAAATATTCAGTAGATGTACAATTTCTTTCTCTAAGTTCTTTGCCTTTCCTGATGAGTGATTAGGTGAACACAATTTGTCCTGGGTCATCCTCATGGAAAGGTAGAATCCAGAAGGGTTAAAAGGCTGGTGTGATCCCTTTAGAGAAAAGGCAGTATAGCTTTTCCTTGCCAAGGGGCAGTAAGTTGTAGTAGGAACGTGAGGTTGATGTTTGAGAGATGTTGTGGAGGGAACAGGTGATCAGTTTTTGAACAGAGCCTGCAGTGATGCAAATCAGAGGGGGTTGGAGAGGGTGTGCCTTTGAGAAGCCTTCAGTAGGCAATAAAGTACTAAAAGAACATGTAATGGAGAAGAATAGAACACTATTTTCCCCAATACTATGAAAGAGTCTGAATTAAATGTTGGATTTGTTTTATCTGTTAAAACAAGAGCCAAGTTTGGTTAGCCAGAATATGTGAGAAACTGGAAGAACAGTTTTTCCTCTCTTGTTTATGAGAATGTGTTACAGCAGAGTTCTCAGCTTGATTTCAGGCTTCCAGTGCACCCATACTGAAAATGAATACTGTAGTAGTGTAGGCACACCTTGATGGCAAGGCAAACATATTGGGCTTGACTGATTGAAAAGCAGCTCTCTTCACTCTTTTGTAACCGTGATGTGATGAATTTGTAGTATTTGTTCTCATTGGCAACTTGCTCTGTGAAGCTTGAACTAAATTTCAAAACAGTAAAGGAGATTTGAAAAGAATTAAATTTCATTTTCCTCACCTCTAACCAACCCAAAGATTATTGAATTCAAGACGCGGACAAATTTAACTGACCACTTCTCCTGTTTAAGATTTGTGCACTGCGGAGCATTTGCCATTAACTTTTATACATTCTTTGTATATGCTTTATACTTTCTGGTAGACAAAGCATATGTCCTCTGGCAAAAATGTGTAATTTTTCATAGCAGGATTACTATAATATATAAGAAATTGCCTTATGAAAGCTATGTATGACTCCTCTTAATTGAAGCTTATTGGGAACATATAAGTATTGGATAATAGACACAGCACAAACACTTAGTGAACAGCTTCTGTCTTTGAACACTTGTTTTCTACAACTCTTAAAGAACCACGAGGGCTCTAAACAGATTTTAAGGCAGACTCATGCTACTCATGTTTTAGGCCTAACTGCATTAAAATCGAAAATCCACCTAGTAACACCTGCACTTGTCTGGGCAACTTCTCAACATCTTGTAAAGAAACATACAACCTTGATTTAGAGACATTGTGATAGAAAAACCAGCATGCCTCATGACAAGTGGTCCCAATGGCTGGTTCTGGCTTTTTAAAAATGTCTTTATTGCTAAGTGAAATTTGTCTAGTTTCGTATACCAAGAATAATCATGTCTTATATTCTTTTAAAGCTAGATAAAAAACTTTCCATGATTAAATTTTCCCCCACTTACAATTAGATCAGGTCACCCCTTAGCCTATTCTTGGAATTAAATTTATTATTCTTCTCAGATCTCTCACTGGATAGGTTTTGTTTCAAGCAGGTATTAGTTTGACAGCACCATGCTTTTCAGTTCAGTAACTTATGTCTTTCAATCTCATTCTGTGTCAACCATGTCATCATTTATCTACACAAATGGGGACATTTTCAAAGAGAAATACCCCAGATATGAATGCTGTTAAGAAACCCTTTGACATTGCTAATGGTTTCACAACTTCCACAACTGCTGCATGTCATATGCCATGTACAGGTATTTGTGTTCAGCTGGACTTCCAGTAATCCTGCATGTGATCAGTTTGAATTAAGATAACATTTTGGAATTTTTAACCCAGACCAGCTCCTCAATCTGAGCTGTACAAACAGAAGTGTTAACACAAGGGAGGAGGCAGGACAAATGTGGCTCAGTTGAGAAGGACGGTAGGATCTCTGCTTTCTGCAACAGAGGTGCATTAAAGAGCCTATGTAGAGGGACTTCATTTTTCTACAACTGAATTTGTAAAAGTTAAACTCCTAAAGGAAACAAATAGGCAGGAGCAATGTAGTTTTATGCTCTCCGAATGTAACATATATTTCTGTCAAATTACAGGAAAATCTACACTTTGCAGGGGGCAGGAAGAGATGTGATTCTTTCATTGGTAATTTAAAATACAAAATCTTACACTTAAATCTACTAGAGAAAGAAATTCAATACACTCTAAAAGCCTTTGGGGTTTGCCCATACTCTATGTGCTCGAATGTACTTGTATTTCTTCAGGAAGAATTTGGGGAAGAAATCCTGATTTGGGTGCTTTTATGTTCATACTTTCCCAGCTTTACACAGGAATAAATATTAAGAACACAGTTACTTCAAGGAAGTTGGGCTCTGAAAGAAAGTGAGTTTTACATGAGGACAGAACTAGTTGCCTATTACTAAGGGCACAATAAAATCAGAGAGAAATGGGCTTTCTTCTGTCTTTCAGGATTTTAGAACATTTGATGATTTCTTCCAACATGTACCCCTGCCCTGCCTGCTATAATGCCATGAGAAGGCCACTTCCTTTCATCCCCCTTTGCTAGGATATTAAGATTAGTCAAAATCAGACTCTGTGAATGGATGTAATAATGAGGCCCATTCATCAGTCTCAAATACAGGTGACCTGTACATCCATAATTTTACCATGAGTTTTATTCCTCTCCTGTTAAATTAGAATTTGATTATCAAGAGCTCAATGGTAAGTGCCGCAATGCTGCTGGCAGGGGCACTGAGCATCCGCCTGCGGTTCCAGGGGCTGGCCGGGCTGCTCCGAAGCACGGGAGGGCTGGCGAAGGTCCAGCAGGGTTTCACCCAATCCACCGATATTACAGGTGCACCAAGGAAGGAGAGACAAGCAGAGGGGCTTCCCAGATGGTTTATTCGAGCACCAGGATCATGCCAGGGAAGCACTGGCACTGTGTGTTACAGTTACATATATACCAACACAAGGGGGCGGGGGAGGATACAAACATCCTATGAGGTAGGGGTGCTGGGTTTGAATTTGGCGGGCTTTGTATAGGATTGCAAAATACAGAGCCCTCCAGGGGGAGAAACCAGGTACCGAGGGGGGAGAGCGGAGAGAGCAGTGCCTGGCCATGAGGAAAAAACGAAACCTGGCCAACAGCACACCGCAACAGGTAAGTGTTTTACCAAAGAATTCCTGAACCAATCAGTAGGTACATTGAATTGCTTGTATATTCAGTATAGCTGTATCCCCACAATGTAAATGCTTGGATTATGAAATCAAGGTAAAGAGGCTTTGTACATCAGAGTAACAGCTGCTGCAGTGAAATATGCCCTTCTTTGTACTTTCTCTGACCGTGATTGTTTGTGATATGGGCAATCCAAGATTTACGGAAATAGCTTCTCAGCTGGTGTAAACTGGTACAGCTGCAGTGAAAGCAAACGAGCTCTGCCACTGTACACCACATTACAGCCTGGCTCCTGATGTTACTAGGTAGATGTTTCCTTGCTTTTAAGTGGTCAGGTTTTATGCATGCAGTAGGTAACTACAGGGTTGTCAGCAACCTGACACAACCCTAAATATGGTTTCAAGCAGAGTGTTTTACTTTCCAACTGTACATACACGAGGGGAAATTCTCCCATCAGGTAAGTAGAACACAGGGGAGAACTTAATGAGAGAGTCTGGGGGAGTGTTAGTGACAGACAAGTCTCATCTGTGTTGGCACTGTAGCATGGCAGGCCAAGGGAGCAGAGTGGGCAGGCTGCAAACGCTGCCCTTCGTATGAGACTTGATTGTGCTGTGTGCAGGCAGGACATCAGGAAGCAGTGAGGGAGTGTTCTTGCTTGGTACTGTTCTGGTGAGATGTTCAGCTCTGGGCACTAGCAGCAAAAAATGCAAAGGAAACTTGGAAGGTAGTAAGAGAAGAACAACAAAAATGATCAGAGCTGGAGGGATTGTTTTTATGAGGGAAGATCAAAAGAACTAAATATGTGAAGCTTGGCTAAGCAACGACTAAGAAAGGAACGTGAAAACTACCTACAACTGCTTGAAGGATATAAACATTAGAGGTGAGTAAACAGCAGGGACAAATAGTCTGTGAATTTGAAAGTCATTTTCAGTTCAGCTGTGTTTCTGCCCTTTAGTGATCACTTTCTGTTAAGACTCGTGCTTTACTGAAAATATTTTCAGGGAGTATTACACTTGTATATTCAAATGCTTCAGTATCTGCAAGGGAATTCTGAAATGTAAATTCAGTCTTCAAATTTGAAATTTGCTTTAGCTTGCATAAATCATTTAAAGTATAGTGTATACATTGCACTAATCAACACTATGCAAATTTTTTGCGTGGCAAGTCAAATATCTGGTTGAAAACTGTATTTTCAGTCTTAACATGGCATTTGTATGCTCCCCTGATGCAATTACTTAGTTAAACAAGTAATGCAGGAGAGGTTCCAACTGCTTTCTATCAGCTTTGCACAAAAAGGTGAGGCATTTGCTTTTGCTGACAGGCTGTATTTTATAAATGGTAAGATTTGCATGTTGAAATGTTGGGGGGAGTATTTTTTTCTTTGACAAGAGTTAAAAGTCACTAGATTCCAAAACCAGAGCACACTGTGTATAAGGGCTGTTGTGGTTTTAGTAGTGGGGAGGGGGCCATAAAGATGGCTCCTGTGAGAAGCTTCTGGAATTCTTCACCGTTTCCAGCAGAGCCAATCTCTGATGGCTCTGAAGATGATGGACATGCCACTGGCCATGTCTGGGCCAATTAGAAAGGTTGGTTATGCCTCTGTGATGACATATTTAAGGAAAAATCAAAACAAAGTGTGCTCACAGCTGCCTTTAGTTAGAGAAGGAGGAGGACATGGGAACATGTGAGGGAAAACAACATGGAGACACCAAGGTCAGTGGAGAAGGAGGGGGAGGAGGTGCCCCAGGCTCTGGAGCTGCAATTCCTCTGCAGGCTGTGGTGAGCCCATGGTGAGGCGGGGTGTCCCCCCTGCAGTCCATGGGGTCCATGAGGGATGCAGAGCCACCCACAGTCCGTGGGTGAGGTGCCAACATTGGAGCGGGGAGATGTCGGAAGCCGCAGCAGCCATGGATGCCAGAAGAAGCCGCAGGAGCCGTAGATGCCAGAAGAAGCCGTAGCAGGTGCAGCCCAGTGAGAGACAGAGACTGAGATAAAAGTCCCGCAGTTTGTGGAGGAGGTGACCACGCTGGAGCGGGTGGATGTCGGAGGAAACTGCAGTCCAGGTGGGAGACCCGGTTGGAGAGAGAGGGGCCCCCTGCTTCCATGCTGGAGCAGTTTGTCCTTGGAGGACTGCACCCCATGGATGAGTAAACCCACGCCACAGAGGTTCGCAGAGAACTGTCTCTCGTGGGAGGGACCCCGTGGCAAACACAGAGGAAGGACTCCTCACCCTAAGCAGGGGAAGAAGATACTGGGGATGGACTGACCTGAACCCCACACCCTGCCCCCCTCATACTGTTGGTAGGAGGGAGGGAGGAGTGCGGAGGTAAAAAGAACTGTGTCTTTTAAAGGTTTAGTTTATTTCTCATATCCTCCTTCTAACTCTGGTAGTAATAAATTTTACTTTGCAACTTAAGTTGAACCTGCTTTGTCCTTGGAGCGTTTTCTCCCAGTTCCTTATCTCAGCTCATGGACCCTTGTGTTAATTCCCTTTTCTTTCTTTTCCCCCCCCTCTCTTTCCCTCCTCTGCCCAGCTGTGGCAGGGGAGGGAATGAGTGAGTGGCTGCTGTGAGTGCCTGGCACTTAGCCAGGGTCAAACCATGACAGTATAGTTTTGTGAAGTTGTCGAGGTGTGCTTGTGCGCTATGAGGGAAATATTTTATAATTTTTTGATGCATGATTTGTCAGATGAGAAAGGTGAATTTAGTTCCTGTGACCCTCCATGGACATTTAGTGCAATTGAATTAAGAAGAAATTTCAGGATGAGTGTAAGAAAACATTGTGTTAATGGTGAAATTTTCTCCTCCTGGAGGTCCACTCGTCATTTAAAGCTCTTGGGCAAAGCAGTGGAAGCGGTTACTGGGCAAGCCTCAGGTGAACTGACTAATTTGGTAAGTCATTTTCAACTTTGGTTACTTGCAAATTCAGGCATTAAAATTCTGTGTTCATACTCATCAACAGGCTTTTCTAAGCATCTTTCCCTGTTAATGCAGGACTGATGCATGCTGCCCAGTGAATAACAAGAAATACACAGTCAGCTGTGTAGATACCCACAGTTGTTTCCAGAGGCATTTTCTTCAAGAGTGTATGTATGCACACATGTATCAATCCATACTGTACACAAAACCTACAGGCTTTGACCTATGCAAACACACCAAATTGTTGCTTTCTATAAACAAATTAGCGTACTTTAAAAGGTGAAAATCTCTATAAAATTGTCTGCCCTGTTATTTATGGTGTGAGTAGAGTATGCACCACATTACAGAGGGGCTCATATTTCTGTCTTCTCCCCCCCTCTCTAAATGGACGTGTGCTCCGTCCGTTTCACCATTGTTCCTGCCAGCCCGATCCCAGCAGGGGTTCCCTAATTAGCAATCTCTTCATTTCCAATCAAAGCACAAAGCGGCCCCAAAAGCCTCTCTTTATGAGGGAGCTGAGCGGTGGCTGGGGACGTGGAGTGGGATAATTGCCTTCGCCACTGGCAGCAGTAAGCAGCCCGGCTAATTCATTATTGTAATAACTTTGCTTGTCCTTGGGGAGGGGGGGCTAGGGTGAGGAGGACTGAGCCTAGCAGTGCTAGCTGAGGACAGGGGGAAGGGGGAATCCAGCCAGAACTGAGGTAGAAGATGGGAACAATTGGCAGGAAAGAGGAAACTGTTCAAGATTTTTCTGCCTGCCCCCACCTAAATAAATTGAGGATTAAGTTAATTTGTGGCATGGTAGCCACTGCTCCCTGAGCAAGACTGCCATGAGCACCCTCTGCTCTGCCCTTGTTATCTTCACAGAGAGGGATGTCTAGAAAGGCATATAACTTGGCCCCAGGAATGCTGGGGAAGCTGGGGCTTGGTGGATTAGGAAAACTCAGGGACTGCCTCTCAGTTCAGGTAGGAAAAGCTGACACTCAAGCCCTGATAGAAGGGTGAATGACTGAGGTACCCACAGTTTGTGGACTCAGTGATAAACAAGAAGTCACCATGTGGAGACTGCGTGTTTTATAGCTTCAAACGAGCCCAGAGCTGACAAATCCTATAGCAGAGCTTTGTTCTTATCTATTGTCTCTTTAAAACACATTTAATGCATGTAAGAGGTGTCTATCTTCCTGTGGGTTGCAGATTTGCATTTGCTGGAGCTCTGTTTGCTTTCAGGAGCCATCAAGGCTCTGGTCTTGTGAACAGACCACTAAGCTGAGATGCCAGCAACCAACTGAGCTGCTAAAGGGAACATGCAGTGGTGGTGGCTACTTCCTCTTACTTGGAGGGAAATGTCTGTGGTGTGGCACAGTAAGTTTACTAGGTTTTTGGTTTTGAAAAGTGTACATATTTTAAGTATGTAAAACTAGTCAGGTTTCTGCACTGAGGTGGCTGGTAATGTAGCTATGTATTTTAATGTCAGAGTTTTTTCATTGAAAATTAGTATTTCTTACATAAAATAAAACTAAAGAAACAGTGACATCGAAATGCAAGTACCAAACATGCAAATTTGTGTGTGGCAGGAGAAGTTTAAAATTAAATTATGCTCTTGTGATAATTAGCGAACACTTAATTCTGGAAATATTTGTATTGTATCTGTGTTATAGAGAGGCACATGAAGCAAGTCCTCAGCCTGAGGGGCATTTCAGTGATATGTAACAGATCCTTTGACTCCCAAACAGTTTATCCATCTAAGGCTTAAAATGTTTATTGGGAGGAGATGTTTTTGAGGTAGTCAAGTAAGGCAATGGAGAATTAATAGATTATTTGGAGCAGAATTTATAGTTGGTGTCATCCAGATGCTTGTGAACAGTGATGTTTTCCAGGCTGTCTTATGCTAGTTGCTGGCTAGCAGGTTTCTCCACTTCTGAAGTAGATATTCAACCTCTTCGACACTGTGCTGCCTACAGCCACAGGAATCTCCGTTCAGTATGTTGACAAACAAGAACAAACTTCCTCTGCCTGGTACCAATGTCCACAGATATGATGCTAAAGTCCCAAAAGAAATTACGCCTATTAATTTTTATTTTTCCATGATCAGTGCTGTAGTCCTGATTGTGTTGTGCTTTTGCTGTCTGATGTAAACACCTTACAGGAAGGTACATTTAAACAGGCCAATGAGTGCACACAATGAGTCTTGTGGGGGATTTCAATCACTTGCTCTGTGTCCTGTGCCATTTCTACGCATCTGGATCCTTTTTGTCAAAGGATCATTGTAGCAGTGGTAGGGGATTTGCACATTTCTCCCAACTTACCCAGTTAATAAGTTGCAGCAGTAACAGCACGTAAGGTAGATGTGAGCTTGCGTAGATAACTGCTAGATAAGAAAGTATCACCTTTTATACATTTGTGGGATTCTCCATCATGTGGTATGTCCTACCTTTGGTTTGCATTTAACTCTCCAACCCATTCAGAGTACTTTAAATGTGTGGAAAGTGTGGTGACCAAGAGCTAAAACCATGAGTGGATAGATTCTTTGAATTAATTGTTTTCTTTCCTTGTGTTTCCATCTGCTCAAGAATGAGGATAATGTTGAACCCTGTTTCTGATGGTTTAAGATGATATGGATCTTAAGAGCTTTTTGTAGACAAACTGGGGAAAGGCAGCTCAAAGGGTTGAAAGACATCTGACATGATGCACACTGGCGTAAGTTTGATGGCATGCCAGGGTATGGACAAGGGTTGATGAACTGGAGTAACAATAGGCAGTTGAGTCTTGACTTCACTTGTAGTCTGAGACCCTAAATTGTTGCATTGTTAGCAATTGCTTGTGGAAAAGTAAGAAATTGTGGCAATGGGCATGAGAAGGAATATTAATGATCCAATTTCCAGCTGAGTTCCACTCCAAGGCCTCGCTGGGTGACGTGCATTTTTAATCATAACAAACCAGAATAAGAAGGAGCTGCTTGCAGCAAGGCAGGCCTATGTGTGGAACCACAGTGTGTGACACCATCTCAGACCTCTGCCTGTTGCTCAGGGGAGACACAAGGCTGCTCTGCTTGCTTGAGTGCCACCACAAACTAGGTTGGACTGTGACGGTAAAACCTGGATTGCCACTAGAAGTGGATGCAGGGAAGGAGCGTAGTCACTGTCTTGAATAGCCTAAAGCTCTTGACTAGAAGAAATCACTGAATTCAACTGGAATTTTGGGCCAAAATTGGCCCGGACTCAAACGGGGCAGAAATATAATTTCTAGATGCTAGAGAGCATTGTGCTATAGCCATGCTGAATTTCCTGCTAGCTATTTTTTGCAGTCTTGATGGTTTCTGTGACAGGGTCTTCTCACTTGTTTGTGTTTCTGGAAAGTGATTTCTCTGACTTTTGAAGGCATGCAGTCTGGCTGAGTGATACACCCAAGAACAAGACTGCTTTGATCTTTCAGTCTTAGATACACAGAATTTGGGAGAACCCTGGAGGTTTTCTTTTCTTCTGAGGTGTTTTTCATTCTGAACTTTCAGCTACAGAGAGCTTTGCAGTACTACTTTGGGAGTCCATTATCATATGGTTCAAGTAGCCAGTAGGAGTTGCTGTTGAGGGATGTGCAGGCCTCCTTACTTGGGGATAAGTATTCTATTATCATTTAACAGTGGGACATGCAGCTCTGTGCTGGATACATGTTTGGGAATGTGTCAGCTGCGTATCTTAATTTACCTGCTAAGCTTCAAGCTCCATGTCTCAGGACAGATCGCTCTTTACTAACGCTTCTGGGTTCTGGCAGGGCTGCTTAGGTGCTGCAGTGCCAGCTGTGATGCAGCGCTTTGGTCAGATAAGCACTCTGGCTGCTGCTCGGTAGCAGCAGCTTTATCTTATCTCCCTTATCTTTGTGCCTAGGTTTTGCTTTGCAGTGAAAGCAGTGAACCCAGTGTATATCGAAGCAGGTAGGAGTAAAGAATAGAGAACGGACTCTTGGTAGCTTTGCCCAGACTTTTAATGATGTCTTCTTCTTCAGGATACAGGGTACCAGAGAGACCTCGATCGGGTCTTTACACAGGGTTTTATAGAAAATGGGAAGGGGGTGGTGATAAGGTGGTGTCCAAGGTTCTTAACAAATCACAAATTGACATGGGATGACAGCTTTCCAATGAGTCTTGGGCAAGGGTGGAACATAATTTGCATTAGCCTATGAACTTTACTGAACAGTAGAACTTTCTGGCCACTGTTGAATAGTAAAACAATACAATGCATATTAAAATAACAGAGGTGGAACTGAATCTATGATTTACAGGGTCAAAACGTGGCAGCTAGGGGATTTCCCCCTAGCCCACTGCCACGCTTTACTTGTTCTTAATGTTTTACCCTGTCTTCGTGACTATGTCACTGCTCTGTTTTTGGGGCTAAATGGCTGGTAGTCACTTGCCCTGGTGTTTTAGTTCCCCAGTTGTCTGGTGTGTGGGAGAATACGGTGCAGAAGCACAGCCTTTTTGTGGTAGAGGTGTCTGATAGATCTCAGTGGCAGAAGCAGGAGCAGCCTAGCTTTCTCAGTACAGGAGTGTATTGTTTCAGTGCACACTAAGCAGGACAGTCATTCCATCTAGCAGAAGGCAGGGGTGCCACACTCTCTCACTATGGTGCAGGAGTTACAGTTACAAGAGGAAGAAACAGTTGTCTCACATCCCCTCAAGTGTATATTAAATCCAGAAATTAGAACTGTTTTTCCTCTTAGAGTTTTCTGCAGCCATTCAGTTGCCTCTCTGTAAGTTAGTGCTAATCCAAACTAGGGAAAAGGGCTGAAGTACTGCATGCCCAGCCTTTGTAGCATCATGTTTTGTGTATCTGGCATAGAAAAGGTGTCTGGTGTTTGATATCCCAGTACTCTTGCTCACTATTTTCAAGTAAACACGATGAATCTGAAAGAGATATGGGAAAACTCCTGTCCTGCTTTTATGCCATTAAACGGGGAGCTAGCATTTGCTGGGATGGTCCATGCTGATGCTGCCATCTGAATTGTGTAAGCAAGGGTTAGAGCATTACTGCAGAAAAATAGAATACTTTCTTTCATAGAAGGAGTTTCTGAAAGAACACACACACACACCTGCAAAATCAGAACCAGCCAGGCCACTAGGGCCTGCCACAGGGCCATAGAAAATGCCAGCAGCTTAAAGACTTCTGTTTTGCTAAGGAATAAATGTTACATGATTTGTGCACGAGGGAGGGAATTCACTGAAGTGGTTGAGGAGGGAGTGGAGAGGGGATGGGAGGAGTTGCCTTTCACCATATAGTAGATGCTGCCTCTGGCATAAGTGCAGGACAGTGAGCCGTTTATACATGTTGTGTTCATGCAGCAAGTCTGGCCCTGAGAGAGGCACGTCTCCACTTCACATAGCTGCCTCGTTACTGCTGCTTGACACCCAAGCAGCTAATCTGCGTTCTTCACAAAAGGCTCTGGATTAAAATGTTTAAACCTGCAATTCTATTGGGCAGGGGTCCCCCCCAGCAGAGGGAGAGAGCTGCCAAATGGATGTAGCTTATTGTGAATTTAAAAAAAGCTTTTGGAGGGAAGATGGATACCATTTGCTGAGATAGGTGTTTGTTGCCCAGGCAGAACTCCCAGTGTATTTACAGCAGCTCTGCAAGGTCTGTGTGTGTGCGGTAGGTATGTGTGTATGCATGCACATGCTTGTGTATGCCTTTATTTCCATGCTCCGGCTGCCTGCCTCTGATTTAAGGGCAGGTTTTATTCCCCAGCTGCCTCAGGGCTCCTCTTTTCTGATTGCATTAAAGTCTCTGTAATTCTCCCCTCATTAATGATTGGCATATTTTTACCTCTCACTAAAGGAGCTTGGAAGCAACTCCCATGGGGCCTTGCTTGCCAAATGAAACAATTTCATCCTGCTCCAGAAACGCATTAAAAAGGGTTTGTCAGGATCTTATCGCTAGTTAGGGAAAGCTAATCAAATTACTTCTATTTATTAGCTGCCGCAGCAATGTGTCATTCCATCAAGCCCAGGTAGTGGGACAGGCAGGGATTGCGTGATGAGCTCTGTGCATCAAGCGCTGCTGCCTTGAACTGCACAACAGCATCTCCTGCCAAGGGAGGCTGAGGGCCAAGAGAAGCTGTGAACTTCCCACTGACAGTGCTTCTGTCACCATTGCCATGGGACCTCTCGTCTGCTGCCCCTCTTTGTTTGTCTTTAACAGTGGACTCCCCAAAACCCCTTTGTAGCAGCATTTCTGAGCTTTTAACTTTTAAGTCCACTGCTTCTGTATTTGCCTGATCACTTCTTGCTGTTGCTGATTGTATTTTGCTAGACTATTTGTTTTGAGATGGTTTGGGTTTTTTGGCAAGTTTAATTCAGTATTAAACCAGTCCAGGAATGATTTGTTCTTTTTCCTTGAACCTGGCATGACAAGGAATACAGCGGGGAGAGATTATGGCAATTGGAACAGAAAGAAATATTTTTTTACTTCATGAGACTTTTATGAAATCNGAAAAAGGGAGTGGGAAAGAAAGCAACTGAGCCTGTTGAATAGACTGCATCCAAGGACTTAGATGGGACTCTGAAAAGAGCACCAACTATTGCTGGGCTCCTGCTGACTGCATGAGCAGTAGTGGTTTGTGAAGCAAGAGGTGTGAACTCAGACAGATGAAAGCTCACTCTTTTATTGATTTCACATGTGGAATGTGCATGTCCTTCATGCGCATACACTGCACACTTGTATTTGCAACCAGGCATGCACTCCCTTTCTCTTGCACATGATCTTAATTCCCAGGGTACTGTACCTCCTGTGGGCTTGCTCAGAAGGGACACAGAGGCAGGTGCCTGACACGCACTTTCAAAATTTAGAAAGTACAGATCTGCTTCCATCTTTTTACTGTTTTTTTCATCTTGAAACTAAGAGCATGGAAATCTCTGGTGCTTCAGATAAACATGAATTGGACAGTGAAAATGGGCTTGTTTCCAGGTAAAGCTGATCTCACGTTAAAAAACTCCCACAAGAATAAAACCATGTAGTGGATATATTTGCATGAAGTGAAGTGTGCCTAAATATAGTTCTAGTGATTCACAATGACGGTATTGCTGTGCACATCTTGTAAACCTTTGCTGTTTCCTTTTTTGCATACCAACATTTTCACCCTAGCACAAAATCCTGGGACAGCAGAGCAAACAGTTCTCATGAATGAGCACACATTTAAACACACCAGTGTGCATATCGTATGTGGTGTTAGTTTCACTTAGAGAAGGTTTGTACTGGCCCTCAGGATTTTGCAGATGTACATACACAGATGCACGCCCTGTGTTTGCACAGAACTGATGGAGTGGTTAGAGGTTTGTCAGCGTTCTGGCACTACAAGCAGTGATTCCTGGATTGGCGGGGGGCAGGCATGTGCCCCAGCTGTTATAAACTGTGTGGATTCCCTATATGGTGGGAGCGGCTGCCAAGCTGTGGGGGCCCTGAGCGTGTTCCTGGGATATCAGTGGAACAGGACTAGTAGGCGCCTCCAACCCCATCAACCCCATGCAGTGAGCCACGCTCCAGCATCCTCATTATCCACACAGTTGAAAAAGCAGTCCTGAGCAGACCATCACGTCCCACAAAAGGCTGTATCGATTGGTCTGTCGGAGCATTTCCCGGGGTCCTTTATATCTCTCTGCCTCCTCGTCAGTAATGAAGAGGCCGAGCACAGAGAGAGTCAGCAGACTCCCAGCTGCTGGGATTTCTTCATCTTCTCATCAGGATTTTAATTAGACACGTCCGAGAGGGCAGCACCGTGTGAGGGCAGGCGGGAGCTTTATCAAGCAAGCCACTTCTTTAATTACTGTTTACTGACAGATAACAAGGGAGGGGAGGTGGCAGCAGAGATTGTTGTATGGGGAAACGGGGAAAGGATGGCAGTCCCCAGAGTGTTTAAGCAGCAAAGAAGGCCTTTGCTAGGCATCAAGTGGAAATTGTTCTGCTCTCCCCACCCTGACATGCTGTTTACCTGTTGCCAGAGTGGGAAAGGTTCCCCTTGCCCCTTTCCTAGAGGGCAGAAGATAGATCCGAAAGGTGTTAAGTGGTAAGGGCCAGAGACACAAGGAATGAAAAGTATACATTGGGTTAGAGAAAAATGAGAGAACTGGTTCCTCTAAGCTACCAGGATCCTCGCCTGAATTGTCCTGTGCCTTCCCAGCCCTGGGCTTCCCTGAGGATTTTCTGACACTGCACAGTAGGAAGCAAAATTATTTTCTTCTTCTTCTGTCTGGAACTGTCAGCCCTCCTCCCTCCCACTACCACCATGGCTGTTTTGTCTGAAAGAAACCTTCTTCCATCTTTCCATGTGTCCTCAGCACTGGTGGTATGAGGGCAGTGTGCTCTGTGGCTGCTTCTGTCACAGACTTCATCCCTGCTGTCTTGTGGGCCAATTCTGCACCTGGTATGAATATTATCTTCAGCAATCCTCTTCTGTGTGGTCCCAGAATACACATACCCCTCCCCTCTTTGGTCTTCTTCCCCTTAAGGTGTTTTATGGTCATTATTTCTATCCCAGCTGCTGTATCCTGCTGGATCATACCACTGTTTTTAGTTTCATGTACCTACATTTTGATTGTTTTGTGTTATGACAGGGGAATGGTGTTCATAGTCCCCCACAAAGCAAGAGGCTGGGTAGATTACTGCTCCCTGGCTCAACCAGCCCCTTGGGACAGACAATGCCTGTAGTGGAGTGCCGCAACTGGTGTCCATGTGAATAGTCCTTCGATGAACTAAGCTCAGCAGTCTGTCGCTCTCCAGAAATTTTCTCTGAAGATCAGGCCACAGTCTTGGCTGTATTTTTACCCACTGTAAGGTAGTTTGATGCTTCCAGAATACTGTTGCCATCCCAAAATCGAAGATGGCAAGTGCCAGAGCTTGGTTTCCATTGTTGCCAATAAACTCTCACTGCTCTGAGCAGAACAAGATCTGGAAGATGTGCTTGGGATCAGCAAGGACTTGGTAATTGGACTGTTGTTCTTTCATTTTGCTACGCAGTAGCGAGCAGATTATAGAGCCCACACATTATAGATTTCCTGTCATCCCTCATGAATCAAGCTCCACCGTCTTATTTACTGTCGGCCAAAGCCTGTGAATAACATCACCAAGGGATACGCTCTTAAGCACTTGTGCAAACACACAGTACAGAGCAGTTGCTTGCTCCTTTGAGCTGTCAGCTCACCTTCCCCCATCACAACACCTATGGCAGAGAAGGTCCTCTGTTTCCTATCTTCATGGAATGGCTCCTGGCTTCCCTGGAAGCTCAGAGTTTGTAAAACTGGAGACAAATCTGTGTTATCTAATTGATATTAAATCCCACATTTTTAAGTTTATGACATTTCTGGTCACAATTCTGGCCATTGTGTACACTCCTACCTACATGCACCAAGGATGCAGAGTTACAGTTCCCAGGGAGCTGTTACATATTAAATCTGACTGGTTTGTACTCAAGGCACAGCACTGGACATAAAGACCATGGGAACAGCTCTCAGTCTCATCAGGGACTGCTGAGAAATTCTTCTGTTCTGCATAGTGAATGTAACACATGATAGACTTGATTTATCAGAATATGTTTCCTCATGTTTCCCAAAATTCCAGATCAAGATTTTGAAAGTGTGTGAGAAATTGAATCCAGGTGGGAGATTTTCCTCAGTGAAGGGCTAACACTCTCAGTTTTTTGGTTGTTTTGGGGGTTTTTTGTTTTTGGGGGTTTTTTTGTTTGTTTGTTTTTTTGTTTGTTTGTTTTTGGGTTTTTTTAATACTGCAATGATTTTTTCCTGAAAGCGAGGGGAAATTTGGCTTGTCTACTGCAAGCAAGCAGGCTAGTTGGAACCTTGTTCCTTGTTCCAGATGTTCGTATAAACTCTCTGGCCTTCGAAGTGATAAACTTGGATGTCCAAGAATGAAGTTACAGGGACTGAAATGCTAATTCGTTTCTGTTAGGTTAATCTTTATATCTTGGAAATCTAGATATTAGGCAAGATCTGGGGAATGTATCTTCAAATTGTAAGAGGCTTTGTCCAAGAGGAAGTGATTAAAGCCATTTGCTATGTCTGATGTTGATAGAGCTGGAAGTAAATGGGCTTTGATTGCAATGTGGGAGATTTCAGTTTGATGTTACAGACTGGTACTGATACAGGAGCATTAGAACAGACTGCCTGAGAGGGGCTAAAATTTTTGACAGATGTTTTTCCAGCCTATTTTGAAAAAATAATGCAGTTATAGCACTATCTTTTGGGATAGAAGGATGCACCTAACACCTGACCTGGTCCTAGCCCTCTTTTTTGTGACTGTGAGATGTTAAGACATGTATGTCCAGCTGATGCAAGTTTGAGATGCATGCAGGTGCCTATATCAAATAAGCAGTAGCATCTATAAGCTACCAGGATAGTTTACAAAGCCTTACAAATGCTTCACATTCCCTCGAAGGCCTGCCATCCAAATACTGATGTACCCAACCATGGTAAGTCTTAAAAAGAGATGGCAGCAGCACTCTTTCTTGCTTAACCAGCTTCCTTAATTTTTATCTTCTTTTTCACTGCCACATACAACAAACAGACTCATAGCACCATCTTTTTTTTTACTAGTGCATCCAGCAGAGTTTAACTTCAGTTGTTCATACCACTGCCAAGTTTAATCATTGCTATAAACATTTTCTAAGCCTCTGATTTGTTTCTGGAAATTTTTGTAGAAATTTTTATCCAAACCAGCAATTTTTACCTTTTTAAGAAAAAGTCCTGAATGATGCCTTCCTTCCATTTAAAAACAAATCAAGAAGATTCCTCTTTGTTGATCTCTAAATCAGCTAGAGTCAGTAAGTGAGGCCACCAAATAGGAATGGAAAGACAGGGTAAGGGGACTTGGATTGAATGGTTGGGAGAGCCTCTGAATCATTATTTCTCAGCTGTTGCCAGTGTCTGAAATTCACTCAGTGTTTCATGCTCCTAATGACAGTTTTCACAATGGAGGATGAGCTACCTTTGCAGCCCGTTTACTCTGTTACCTTGGTTGTAGTGGCCCATGTGATGGATTCATTTCTTCTGATAATCCACAAAAGTGTCATTGTAATGTTTCATGATGGAATTTCTTTGTTGTCGAAGTAACAGCAGACTCTAAAAATGGCATTTCAAATGGTACTAATGCAAAAACTGGAAGAAGGAGAAAGACCGGTTATCCTCTTCAAGCCGTTCTGTCTACCTGACTGTGTGTCTTATATGACTCATGTTTTAGCTACATCACTGTGTGCTGTTTGCTTCACAGGAACCCCTGCCTCATTCACTGCATTTGATGGACCTGCTCTGAAGTAAATCAGAGTTGCACAGTGAAAGAGACCATCTGTAGGACCCCTACCTCATTTGTCAGGTGTGTACTGAGTAAGACAAGGGACTGCAGGAGAGAAAGAGGTGCATTTATAGCTGAGGCAGTGAAATTCTGACCTGCCAGTTGACTTCTGTATATGACCATTTCTATATGATAGTTTTCAGGGGTTTTTTTAAGCAGTTGCTGTGCCAGTGGTTGTTTAATTGTGTGTTCCTTATTTTATAGGGGACCTTTTGGTCCCAAAGGGCCTACTTTACAGAAACACTGAGTGCTTAAGGCTGCAAATTAAGTGAACGAGAATCCACTAAACCCAAGGTGCTATACAAGCGTGGATCAGTCAGGCTGTTGGTGTCTTGGAGTAGGCACCCAGAATTAGTAAATGTGTTTTAACACCATCTTCAGTTGTTCATCCATAAAATGGGAATAAAAATACCCTCTCCTCTCATAGAGGTATGTGGAAATAAGTGATCTTAGGGTAGTGAAGCTCTTGGACAGTGTAACGACAAGCCCATGGGAAAACACATAAGGAAATTAATAAA
Source organism: Pomatostomus ruficeps (assembly GCA_013400735.1). NCBI lineage: Eukaryota > Metazoa > Chordata > Aves > Passeriformes > Timaliidae > Pomatostomus > Pomatostomus ruficeps. The sequence continues at coordinate 67,355 of VYZT01063361.1, forward strand.
TCTCTAGAGCCAGGTTTGAATAATGTGCAGTAAATAAGGCCTGGGGCCACACACTGAACAATGAGCAGAAACCAGCATTTCAAGCAGCTGCTCATTACATAGGAAAAAGCCCTTCTGTGTGCAGTCTGAGATGGGGTACTGTGAAAAAAATATGACCCTGCAATTATGGACTCTAAAATAATGCATATGTACATAAAGGTTAAGAGTATTTTTCACAAGTAAACATAATTGTGGTATTTCTGAACTCTTGACTTCATTTGTAGTCTGCTCTATTTAACACACATTTTTTGTCTTTGTTTCATGAGTCCTGTCAAGTTTTGCAGATTTATGATCTTAAGGTGGTTTTGTCCCAGCCTCTCCATTTGGATTAAGTGTTGCCATTTCACGTAGTTGCAGATCAACTAAATGCAGGTAGTTGAAACCTGTTCGTTTATATATTATGTATTCCACATGTTGTAATCTCCACTGAAGTGCAGATTTTTGTGAGTGAGAAAGGCAGATCTGACCTGTAATTTGCCATCATGAGAAAAACTGACACCCAGATGCCCTTCTTCTTAACAGTGAAGGAATTTGGGGTATTTGAGAACTTACAGCTGGCTAACAGTAATTAAAAAAATAAAATCCCAGCAGCAATATGCAAGAGGACAATGTCACTAAGGCTATGAAATTTCTTGAGAAGTCTTGCTGTAATGTGTGGAGGAATAATGGCAAAGCTTAAAGTCTTACTGAAAGCATGCAGAAATATAACATTCAAAGTACATAATTCTAAATAACCACACTTTTGATGACTACTTATGTGCTTGTGTAGGAACATATATGAGGGACATTTTACAGAGGTATGTAGTGATAGGACAAGAGGGAATGGCTTCAAACTGAAAGAAGGTAGATTTACATTGGATTTTAAGAAAAAATTCTTTACTGTGAGGGTGGTGAGGCACTGGAACAGGTTGCCCAGAGAAGTTGTGGCTGCCTCATCCTTGGAAGTGTTCATGGCCAGATTGGATGGGGGTTGAAGCAACCTGGGCTAATGGAATGTGTCCCTGCCCACGGCAGGAAGTTGGAATTAGGTGATCTTCAAGGTCCTTTCCAACCCAAACCATTCCTTGATTCTAAGAAGTATGTAGTAACTGTAATAGTAATGCAGAAGTGTTAAACTTGATAGACTTCAGAAGTAGGAGGTTAATGATGTTGGGATGATCAGTGTACAAACCTAATGCTGGTTAACCTTTCCATGGCACCTCTGATATTCACTATAATTTGAAGAGAGAATGTTATGAATAGTACAGGAAGTAGACCTGTGTCATGTATCCCTGACATTTTGTTTGTAGAAATTAGAGTTGTCTATTGCAGATGTCTAAGATGTCTAAGAAATGTGCCATAAAATCTTTTTCCNTAGAATGTGATGCTTCTCTCAAGGATGACTAGTATTTCTGTTGGCTAGTTGATGACTTGGAAAGCACTGTTTCCCACATGTGCTGCAGATAATGGTTCATTCAGGAAATTAAGTAAGCCAAACCCATCAAACATATTTTAACCTATATAAGAGACTGAATGAGTGTCCTTTGCAGTAGCTTAACTGCTCAGTTTTAACAGTTTCATCAGATAAATGTATTGTGTGGTTTAATGAGGACATCAGAAAAAGTGATGCCAGGGTTGCCAAGTGCAGGAACTCTCCTAAAAATCCCCATAGGCAGGGCCTGACATTAGTGGCAAAAGGAGAGGAAAAGACAATTAAAAAATCATAACAATCTGTTCTTGTAGGGGTCAGACAGCAAGAGGCAGCACATGTGCTGGGTGGGAGCCGTCAATGAGAGCTGGTTTCCCCATGGGATATAGAGACCTGGACTATCAAAGTAAGCTGGGACTAGGACAAACAGATGTTATGCCAGACACGTCAGCAGAGCTAGTCTGTTTTGCATAGGTGTCTGATCTTATTTGGCATGCTTTAAGCTCTCTCCTGAATCTCAGGGTGGAATATAACCATTATGATTTCACCTTAACTGCTCTGTTCTCCATGTATGATGCAACTCTTGAGTATTACTTCTAACTCAAGCAAGCAGGAAGCTGAGGCACAGGGTGGTGTGTTGCCAGGTGCACAGCTCCTGAGTGTACAACCCCAGTCACACACCTCTGCTTCCCTTCAGTGAGAGAAAGAAAGGAGGCTGTGGGTCACTGCATTACCAAAGTGAACAGTCTTTCCCTACAGATGTCTTATTGATAGAGGTAGGTAGTGTTAGTGCCCCCAAACTGATGTCTTAAAACACCATCCGAAGCATCCCTGCACAACAGGCACTCTGCTCTCTGGAAAACTAGCTTAGGACAGAATGGGGTAAATTAACCTGAACATAAGGGCTGGTGGCCCTCACACCATTGCAGCAAGCCAGGGGTAAGGTCAGGCCTTCATTTGCAAAAACTGCGTCTGACCAGAGGGTAAGACCCTAACCTTGCTCAGGGGCAGGCAAATTGGAGTCTCACTCTTACAGACCTGCCAAGCAGAAAGTGTTTATTTCCAGCTCTGGATCCATGATCCAGGAGGAATGAATAAAAGTGATTTAATCTTCAGTGTGAGGAAAATCACCTGACTGAGCAGGACGCAGAGGACAAATGGGAGAAGGGCCTTAGCTTGCCTGGCCAGGAGGGATGGGAAAACAGAAGTGAGGCACAGGATCAGAATCGCTAATTGTTATTTATTATTAATTTTCTAATTTTTCCCTTGCTCGGATTTCACAATTGCTGGAAATCAGGGCTCCTCTGGCTGTCTGGGTGCATCTGTGACATTGACTCTGTCTTTGAGATGGGGAGCACCCTCTGGTGGTTAAGGATAATCTGACATTTCCTGGGATTGGCACCCATCATCCCTACAAGCTGCCGGTTAAGGTGGACAGGAGGTAATGCTGGCTTTCTGTCGCTGTTGGGAAGGGTATTTGGGGCACAAATATTCGCTCTGACTTGCTAACCCAGGAATCTGATTCTTGGAAACCTTTTTGGCCTGGTGAAAAGCATGTAAGGTGTGTTTGTTCTCCCTGCCCTGCTGTTGTGTAAAAGCTCACTCACATGCCCTTCCTGCTCTCTCCCAATGAGAGGGCAAGTAAAGCTTAATTTACTTCATTAGTTCCCAGTGGACACAAAATCCTGCCCTGGCTCTTTCTCTCGGGACTGCAGTTTCCTGCCTCAGCTCTTGCTCTTGTCTTCCACTCAGAGCATTCCCTGGTCCATCTCTGGCTGTATTTGCTCTGCCTAGAGTGTTAAAGCCAGCACAGTACAGTCCCTTGCAGGGAACAGAGGAATTCAGCTCAGGTTTCCCTTCTCCTTCCCTAAGTGGATTAACAGGCTGAAGGGATGGTCTCTGCCTGCCTGTCTCAATCTTCATTAGCTAACATGTTTCGCCAGCCGCAGTCACATCCTGGTCCGGAGAGCTGTATGACAGGAGTGGATTCTGCCCCCAGCCTCTCACAAAGGTTGTTGCATCTTCTGAGAGGCTTTTCTTCATAACAGGGCTCTGTGGGCTGTTCTGGATGGCAGGGATATAGGGCAGGAGTGCTGCAAGATGTACATTATTGCTCTCTGCAGTGCTCACTTTACAAGAACTAGTCTGCATCCTCTGCTGACTGAGACACTTGCACCCCTGTGCAATGCATGTGCTGTGTGAGCGGCAGAAAACATTCTGAAGGAACACCCACATGTGTTTTTCTTTTCTTTTCCCCTCTAGTTTCCCAGGCAAGGGAGGATCCTGAATATGTTGGGATGCGTCTGAAACTTTTGTTACCCGGCTGTCACTTCTGGATGTCCTTGTAGGCTGTCAATTTGAATGCAGTATTTCCTAACAGGTGGTGTGCAAGCAAGTGACCCTACCTCCTTAGCCACTTTCCCCTGCTGCTTTGTAGTAGTCATTAAGGGGTGTTGCACCCTTGCACAGGCAGTCATTTATTCTACCAGTGCTGTTGTTTCCTCACTTCAGAGAAGATATTCTCTACACAAGAAAGATTAAATGGCATCGATTTTGGAACAATCCACTTAAACTACTAAAAATCCAAATTGTGGATGCTCTCCTGCCAGTTTGAGGATGCTTCATTTTTGCTCATTAGTTGTCTAAACAGATCAAGTTTCAATAGTAATGAGTGCCTCTTGCACCAGTTTAAGTTAATCTATTTCAAATTGTAGCTTGAATTATACTGTGGTAACATTCTCATGCAGAGAAAGCCTGCAAGGAGAGGAGGTGAACACTGGGCATCACTAATACCATCAGGGACTGCCTGTGCCCAGTAGTAGGAAGGAAAATGTTCTTATTTTGGTTTTGTAATCTGACCATTGCGGCAGGGGAAGTTGGTGTGCCATGTTCTGAAAGCAAGGTCGAATGGCCAGAACAGAATCAAAATGGATTTTTTTTTTCTTTTAGCAAGTTGGAAGGGAAATAAAAAAGGCAAATGAGCATGAAGGGGCAAAGGACACTACACACTCTGAAAGATTTTAGAACCTAAAGCTGTATTTAGCAAACTAAGGGATGAATTGAATTTCCCAAACAATATATGTAAAAGCACACAAGTTAATAACCCCAGCACTTATGAATTAGCAGTGTATTTGGTTTGTTCCTGTAAACCCACAAGTCAATGGTCAAAGCAGAACAGCTCCCTGGAGAACCCTGGCTTGCTGGTCCCAGCTCCCTGAGGGATGCAACCATCTCTGGTGCAGACCCCTCTCAGGGCTATGTAGCTGTCAATGCTTAATGATGTGCTTCCCAGAGTGGGAAACAAAGGTTACACAACTCTAAAAACATAACCTGTCTCTGAATGGACAGCAAAAGAATTTTCCTTTGAGAGGCCAAGTTAGACCTATTTTATTGAATGGAAAATGGATCCCTTTTTTACTGCCCTATGTGTGGAGGAATATAAACTGGGAGAACAAATCTGGTTTTTTATATATACAAGCAGCAGAAATCCCTTTATGTGTGGGGAGGAGTGGACTGGGGAGGAGGCAGCCCGAAGTAGGACTTGCTGAAACACCCTCATGGTTGGATTTTGTACTTTTTTGATGTTGAGGTTATCTTGGATCACTGATCTTGAGGAAGATGATACTCTCTTGTTCTTCAGTCCTTTCCTTTTCAAAGGTTTTCCAAAGCACTTTATGCATAATGAGTTATTTTGCTACCACAACTGCCTTTGCAGTAGCTTTAATGGCACAAAACAATGTACTGATTTGAGAGCAGAGCTGAGGAAGAATATTATTGTTGTGGAGTAATGCAAGATATACTAGCAGAGATGGAGCAGAAATAAACTGGGATAGTTGAATGAGATGTATCTAAAGCAGTAGTTTTCCATCTGCTTCTGCCCTTTTCATCTCAATCTCTGGCATTTCATCAGTAATGAATTGCAGGCAGACATGAATTGACACAGTGAAGTCTGTACCACTCACATAATCTGTACAGTACCCATCAGTGACCCTCTTGTAACACTACTCCTCTGCAACATCTTCTAGTGAAAAATTCTGGTAGTGGTTGATCATTTCCTTGTACCGCTCTCTGGCCCTCTTACCAAAGCCAGAACAAGAAGATAGTTGCCAGATCTGCCTGACTGGGCAGATCTGTCTGTCTGTCTCTACAGCTTTTTTTAGTTAGTTATGAAGGGTCAACTCTGAATACTGAAGGGTGTTCTCTTAAAGGACAGTTGATAAAAGACTATCAACTGTGATTTTAGGGAATAACTCCTCCTCATCCTCCAGTTTTGGGAAATGGTAAGAAATTGCATTGAGAAAGACAATACTGTATCTTGAAAAGGATTTCTTGATGCCATATCAATAATTCCGTATTTTTATGCTGACCTTTTCAATTTACCTATTTCTTCATGTTTACTCTGCTAGTCTTTCCCTCCCCTTAAGTTTAAAATGTTTAGGTGAGCTTTGGATACAGACTAGACTGACGTGCTTTCTGTGCAGTTAGGATATGGTTGCTTGTAACTTCAGGGTTGTTTTCTCAGATGTGGATTGAATTGAGGATGTCTATTGGGAGTTTCAGGTCTTGGTTTTCTCATTGGAGGTCCCTCCATCAGGCAGGTCTGATAAATGCTTGCCAGGTCCCTAGAGACACTTGATCTGTGTTTAAAGGGAAGCAGCTGAACCACGAGAAGAGAGAAATGGCTGTGTACTCAAGCACTATTTCTCTAAAGGGATCTTGCAGAGAGCTGTGCAAAGCTTGCATGGCAGTCTGGGTGCCTGGGGCTCTCCATGTGCTTCATCCCAGCAGAGACCTGTGTGATGCTTTTGCTTGCCTTTCCTGCATTGAGAAAGATAGTTGATAGCTCCAGGATGCTCTGAGCACGAACTGTGTTTAACTCTCCTGAGGCCCAGACCAGGAAAATCTCTGTAGGATTCCAAGCAGCACCTGCCTCCTGCTCCCCATTCCTATTAAAGCTTCCCCAGTGGAGACATCCGCTCAGGGAGAGCAGGAAGTCCATAAATAAATAATTTCCTCTGTCTCTCCTGATCAGCCCAAGCAGCAGTGATTGCTCCTGAATGCCTAGGTTGCTTTCTTCTTAATGGCTTTTAAACCAATTTTGCCCTCATCTGATGACCCAGCTTCTCATCCTAGTTTTAGAGGAACAATTTCTTCTTTTAGAGAAAGGGGTTTGGGGGATATTTATATTGTGTCAAGAGTTTTGGCTGGGTGAAATAGTATAGCAGAGCCAGCAAAGCCACAGTTCTCTGGTTCTCCCAGGCTGCCCATACCTTATTTTAACAAATCTCTGTAGGACACCTCCTTAGGTATTGTAGATAGCATTGAGTCTTGCTTGAGACCACTGGACACATGTGATGCTCATGGACATCCCATAAACATTTAATAACTCTTACACCACTCTAAGACACTACATTTTTATGATGTGTTTTACTGTTGGGAGAGCTAATCACTGAGGCATTTGAGTGGTTATCCTTTGCTCCACAGTGTGTAGATAAGTCTGGGAACATAAGTTATGAGTGTGGGCTCTCACTTTTCAATTCAGCTGACTTACAGCATCTCATTAATGGGAATTTGATAGCTTGACAAATATTTAGACCTTATATTGTTGCTTTTGTACTTTGTAGATTTGTGCTTTTTTAATCTACTGTAGTGGATAAAAAAAAAAAAAAAAGTGCTCCTTAAATAGCAAGTGGATAACCAAATCTAAATGTTCTTGGTTTGCATCCTAGTGCAACCCTTGGAGATATTTATTGCTCCTCTGATGAGTGTCATCTAGGTTTGTCTATAGAGAAGTTTAAGTACTACCGCCACTAGCAGAACCTACCTGCCTGGCAATAGGACATGCAAGGCATGTTCTGAACATCCTTAGAGTGCTGGTCAGGGGATGTGTACTAGCACAACCTTCGGTTGTGCTGCAGGCTGACGACCATCATGCCCACAGTGCCTTTGGAAGAGGCACTAGTCTGTCTGGGTGGAATGCAGCTGCCCTGCCTATGGTTACAATGCCAAATGGGCTGATTCAGCCCAAATGGTTGATGGCTAATGACTTATGTTTTTTGTTGGTGTTAACCATCCCCCTTGACCAGTCACTCTAATGAGTATCCTCATGAAATAAGCCTCTAGACACAAAGTAGCATCTCAAGGTGGTACTGTTGCCTGGTACCTACTATCTCATTAGCAAGGCAGGGCTCTCTGGGTGCTACACTGCTGGTTGTTAGGCTGACCTTTGTATCTGAAGCAGTGAGCCTTTCTTTTCCACCGTCTTCCTTCTGTCCTGTTTTTGTCTAACTTCTTGGTACTCTGGAAAAGCAATGGGTTTAACAAGGAGAAGTGCTGGACCAAGACTGTATGGTTACCAGGACACACCCGGTAGCAACAACTTCTGGAAGTTATGTCACAAAAGCCTACCCTCTTACTGAGTTGCTGACTGCAGTAGTTATGAAATACTGCCAAATCTTGATGGACAAGGTCTAAAAGATGAGTACTGAGTTTAACTGACCGGAAATGTTTAATGGAAGATTGCTATGTTCAACAGAGGAACAGAGAGGGGAGGCATTGGTAGTCTTTGATCACCACTAAAATGAAGGTGTTAAAGAGATTATGAAAAGACCAACACTGGACTTTCTTTTGTAAGCAATGTGGAGACCAAGGGGACCTGTTGCTAGGAGGCTGCAGCACCGAAGTCACCCTCCAACCACGTGGGACTGAGATTTGAGTTTGCCTTTACAATGAAACTGAAAAGTAATCCTTTCTACTGCTGCCATAGGAACGGTGAAGCTGGCAACATGTGACTTTGAAGGATGAAGGCATTTTTGCTGAAATCCAGTGACACATATTCAGGTCTATCAGGAGAAGATTTTACTGCTGCCCACAACTGCCTCTGTGCTGGGATCTCTGAGAAATTTTAAGGCTTGTAACTCATTCAATAAGACCTTTTCAAAGACATCCGGGGGCTTGTACTTCCACACATGAGAGAGATTGCTGTCTTTTGGAATATGCAGAGCCACACAACGTAATTAGAACTGAGCTGGTGAAACTTCTCCCTTCCTTGCATGGAAGAGTTTTTTTTTTTTTTCTGGTAACTAGCATCTGTCTCTTCATGACTGGCTACTCTCTTGACACTGTATGTTCATATATTGTGTAGCTAAAGCAAACATGTTTATATGGTCCTGAGTTGCCCTGCCTCTTCTAAGTGATGTTTTGTGGTATATACAAGGATTATTTTTCTTGTTATTTTTTTTCTCATTATTTTTTGAAAATGTACTGCAAAAACATTTTTTTTTACTGTGCCTACATACCATTCATGGTGTGTAGGCACAGTAGTTGAATGTTAATGACTTGTAGACAGAACAGTGATTTCCTCATGCATTTTGCTTGAAGGTGTCTGAATGCAATGCAGACGTGTATCTCATGATGGTACTTAAAAGTTAAAAGTATGTTAAGAAGCTTGGGATGGGGTTTGTTGGCAAAGCTGTCTAATCAAATCATGTGTCACAGCAATTTGCTCTTGTTCAACAAGTAAAATAGATGTTACTCAAGTAATAAATAAGCTCAAGAGGGAGCTGTGAAAAAAAATCTGCATTGTTCTTCAAACACTTAGTACAGAACAAATCTTTAAAAAGGTCATGTACTTAACTGAGCTGTTTGGAGATTCAGAGCAGAGGAGAGTTGATGATGAGGAGAGTTTGGTACAGCATATCAAAATGAAGCTGGCCTGTCATGTGTGGTTCTAGCCAAAACCTGTATTCCATCACTATTAGAAACTGGAGTATTCTGAGGTTGGAGAACATGACCAGAAGAGCAGACCTGATCATCTGATATCTCTGCTTTTTCCAGACAGAAATTATATCAAGTTTGCTAATGTCACTTGGGACCTGTAGGTTCATCTCACTGCTAAATACTTTTGTATAGATCCACTGTTGGTGAGCTCCTCTGTATTTGGCCTGGCTGACCTGGTGAAGTCAATAGTCTTCTATCAACTGTACCCAGATGTGGCCAGATGGAGGTTCCTGCAGGGAAAGAAAGGTCTTTAATCCTTGCTTTCTTCATCCTTTACACCCTGGGAAGAAAAGTTCTTTCACTGCTTTTCTTCTTTATGACTGCCTACCTCATTTTCTAAAAGAACTCTGTTACCTGCTCAGAAAACCCAGCTAAGAAGAACCTACACACTTACCCACTGTTTTTTGTCACATCATAGTATTCAAACTGCAGCCACCTCATTGCTGTTGCTGGGAAATACATTATCTTCCATGTGTTTCCATCACAGACATGGAAAAGTTACCCTTCACCCTCACTGCCTAACCCTCAGTAGGCATACTTTCTTAACTGCAGTAACGCTGAAGGTTTTGGTTCTTTAATCCCCACTCCTTTTCTGGGTTGAGACACTTGATATTATCAATGTACATGCCAAAAGTGTTTTCATTTTTGGCATGCAGCATAAGAGTAAGTAACTGTAATTTCTCCTGACAAGACAGATATCTCTTTGGATCAGTTCAGTGAATACTAGGGTCCTAGGGTGATTAGAATGGGTGCATGGGCTTGGAGAGGGAACCAGCTAATCATCTCCCCAAATAAGAGCAATGAACAAGCACCCCCTGTTCTACTGACCATCCTCCTTGGCCTTTTGCAATACAAGACTTGAAGCTAGTGTACTTGAAGCTAGTGTAATTTTAGGAAAGCTAAAGTTGAAAAGATGCTGTTTGACTTTATGTCCCATCTGACAGGATGAACTGCCATACTAGGAAGGCCATGCTTGGGATCGAGGATTTGCAACAGCTAAGCAGAGGTAAAGATTCCTGGATGCCTTGTGTTCTCTCTTTCCTCCTGGTAGCTGAGCAAATTGCCCAGCTACTCCCTGTGGACACCTAGAGTCATGGATGGGGAGGGATTAATTTCTGTTTTGCTGGAATTGAAAGAGTGTAGGAAATAGCAGTTACTGTGCTAGTAAATGATGTGTAGCTGTGAGTGTGAATAAAAATCACTTTCCAGTCAAGGTCCTGGCCACGTTCTGCCTGACCACAGTAGCCCAGTTGAGGGTTAGTGTAATACAACACAGAGAAAAGATCACCAACAGGTCCAAATTTGGAGCTGGATCACAGCTCTCCATTAAATTGTTCTAAGCCTACAAGATCAACCTACCTTTCCAAATACCTGTCTTTTCTGAGGGAGGTTTCTGTCCACTTAGTTAAACAAGAGTTAGGCAAAGACTGACCAAAGAGTAGGTTTCCAAAACATGAAAGAAGATACACTGCTGTATTTCTGGGCAAGTAGGATAGAAGTTCTCATCAAATACCCAGGTAGCTGATGATGCAAGAAAGAGCAGAAGGCACAATCCCAGCTATATAATTTCCTCTCCTGACTCTCTATATGTTTCTTATTACAAGTTCTTTCATAATCTGAAAAGAAATGTCTCTCTTCTGATTGTCTTTATTCTTTCCCATTTGGTAAAATACTCTGCACCTGTCTCTGATGCTCTGTTTTAATTTTACAAAAGTTAGATTTCCTTTGCCTGATTTATCTCTGTGCATGTGTGTCTCTGCAGCGAACTTTCATTTAAGATGTCAGCAGGAACATATTCTGCTCCAGAACTGAATCCTGCTATTAACACTGCAAAGACAAAAATGGGTATAAAACCACACAAAACAGCATTGGCCCTACATACACACACACACACACACACACACAAAAATGTTACTAAAAGAAAGCCTTGACTTTTCATGGGCAATGTAGAGGCTGTGTTTGTCTTTTCTCAGGGCTCCTAACATTGTTGTATTCAAGCACAGAATTTAAGGAAAGCTCACAGTTTTGGGACAGAGAATTCTCATTTAAAGCAGGACAGTAAGGGTTAAGACACTTGTATTCAGACTCTTGTGCTACAGATCTGCTCAGACTGATCTGCGGCAAGCCACATAACCTCTTTATGGTAGGATTTGGCAGTCTATAAACTGTGAGTTATAACATGTTCGAAAGACTAGGTAATGTTTGAAGCATATCTAAGGACGTTCAGATGGGTGTTCATTGCTTAAAAATCACAATGTGAAAACTGTTTTCTGTTTAAATAGACGTTGAGCTTCATCATGATACCTTTAGACAGAAGCATATTGTTTGCAAGGCCTATTTGTTTTTTGGGGAAAAAAATCTATTGGAGTTTGGTAGAAAAGAAAACATTGCTTTTGGTGAGAAGAACCAACTGTTTTGTTTGGGTGCAGTAAGAGAAAATAGAATAGAGCCCAAAATAAAGAAGGCTGGTCTGTAAAAGCCTACCAGGCATCAGGGACCTGTGTTCAGAGTACCTGAGTTTCTCTCTAGGGCTACTAGGCCTGCAAAGCAGAGGGATCAGTGCATGCAACACAGTGACTTGTGTGAAATCAGGCACTTCTACTGGCCTCAACAGTGTGAAAGGGCTGTCTTCTGAATTCAACCCAATGACTTCTCTGTAACTTAAATGAGACAGAGGCTGGGAAAGATTTCTTGTCATCAAACTCCTCTTTCCCCAGCAGACAAGATAAAAAAGTATATACACAAAACTACTCTGCCCAGTTTAGGTCTCCTAATTATTACCTTTTTTTGCCCTGTACAGACAGCATTTCACTCACTTTCTTGTGAAAATACAATAATAGAGCCTTCATAAAAGCGAAAAAAACTCCATCCCAAACCCCAAAAGTAATTAAATCTGTTCCTCTTCTGCATTTTCCTTAGTCAAAAGAAAAAAAAAAAGGGCACCTTATCAACAAGTGAAATCAAGTTTGTTTGGCATGATTTCCAGGTTACTCCTATATTAGACCAAATGAAATTTCTGTCAGTCCATCAGTCAGCTTGCTGGAAAGTTGATCATTATTCCATGACAAAAGTTTTTTTAAAAATTAAAAAATTAATTTCTCAAAACTATTTTGGTCATTAAAGGCTAGGAAAAACTCTTCAAAGAAAGTCTCTATCCATTATATCTTGGAAGAGTCAGGAAAATTAGAGACATATCTCACAATTTTCTCTTTTCTTTTCTTTTCTTTTCTTTTCTTTTCTTTTCTTTTCTTTTCTTTTCTTTTCTTTTCTTTTCTTTTCTTTTTTCTTTTCTATTGCATGTCTCAAAGAACTGATACTGCCATCACTCCATCAGCCTGTAGTCCTCTGATTGTGATCTGTCTGAGGCTAACATTGATGGAACATTGCTGCTCTGCATTGGGACAATGTGTGAAGAGAACAAGTGACCTCAAAAGCCAGAGGCTGCCTTATGAAAGTCATCCCAAAGGGTAGCACTTACCAGAGCACCCGTGGGTAGGCTCTGAGTTGGCTGGGACTGTTCTCTGCCCCTCCTGCAGTGAGAGAGCAGCAGTTCCAGGGGAGGGTTCAATCAGGGCAGCAAACAAAGGCTGTGCTCACAAACCAAGCCTGGTGCTTCTGTTGCATGTGGAGTTCTGCATGGATTTACCCTAGAAAGTTCTTTTGCTTCCAGATATACCAGCTTAATCTTACAGTCCTTTCTAACTTCATCCTGGAGCTGTTTTAAAAACCACACATATCTGAAGGATAGCCATGTTGAGATCAGTGTTTCCTTCTTTATTCTTTAGGGGAAGAGAAATTGGCTAAAGCTGTGAGAAGAGCTCAGCTGTGTGTGTAGAGGTTTGCAAAGGATGAAGCTTTCTGAAATTCCAAAATCAGCTTGCAAGACTCTTGTTCTCTTTCTTAGGGAATTCAGGTTGGCAGATCAAGCCCAGCCAGCAAAGACTCAGAGACTATTCCTTTCTATTCTTCTCAGAAAGGAAGGGTCAGACCTCTGCACAGTTTACTCTCAAGGCAGGGGAAGCTCAATTTGTCCATTTGCACTGGGTCAGAAGAGATTAATATTACATTTCTGCACCACTCTGCAAATGCCCACCTCACCCAGGTAGTCCTCTGTCAGCAACAGCCCATTTCCAGAGTACAAACCCACTATTGTACGGTTTATATCAGTTAATTCAGCCCTGTGCACCTTGTGCCAAGCAATCTCATGGCTCCCTGCTTGCCTCACCTCAGCCTGAATAAAAGTTAAAGTGCAAAATTAAAACATCGGCTTTTGGGAGAGCAGGACCTGCCTGCCAAGTCATTCCCACTCTGCTCTCCCATTCACTGAGAGCCTACACCAGAGCTAATCTCTGCACAGTCAGGATCCAGCCACAGTGCACCTTTCTGAAGAAAATTGTTTTCTATCAAAATTACCTCACTGCAAACACCCTGACTACTCTTGAACTGTAGTCTGCACAGACCCTGACCCTGTGTGCCTCCTCCTGCCTCTCTTGCTACTGTGCAACAGGAACCTTCTTTATGGGGCAACTAAATCACCAGTAAGTCCCTCTCTGGCCTCAGATTTCTGTTGGAAACACAGTGGTGCTGGTTTTATCCTCGCCTCTACTTAGTCAGGTGTTCTCCGATAGGGTTGGTGAGATTCCTTAGAATCTTGGGCCGTCCTAATGCTAATGCCTCGCTTAAGCTTGTCTCTTGTCTCTTCAGCATTAAAGTGTCTTAGAGTTTCTGCTGTGACAATATGTCACTTTAGTGTACAAAGGTATACGTATATATGTTTCACATGTATTAATTCTGAGTCATGGAAAAATGTATAATCTGAATTGTGCCACCTGCAACATTCAGGTAATCAGATTCTGCTATAATCTTAAAACTGGATAAGTCTTCTCTCTGTCTCCTTTTCTTAAACTAACCTGTGCTGTCTTCATGTATACCTTTTATCATAAAAGACCTCTGTCTGACATACTTTAAAGATAGGTGATCAGAATCACAGAACTTGTCCTCTCATGGCCTCGGGACACATTAGGGCACACCATCAGTTTATATGCATTTGTAAAGATCTCTGGTAGAGGAGGTAGTTATACTGGCTTTGAATTTGGATGTTCCTCTTTTCTGAATATTCTCAAGTTTCTACAAATACTGATTGTATGAAAAGTTGTAGTCTAATTTATCCTGTGTTTATTGCTTATAGTTGAGCCCCATTGCATTTTCTTTTATGCTGTATCATCCAAAAAGCTCTAGTCTGTCCTTTGTTTCTCCTGGTGTTGTACATCTTTGCCTTAAATTAGATTCTGGATTTTATATTTCAAAATACCCTCTTAATTTCTACTTTTTAATTTTTGTTTGCCTGGCATAAGAGAATGAAACTTTTATCCAGGTATGGTGGTATGTATTTTTGTTTTAGAAAGACCTCTGTTTTTTGTCCATCTGTTAAGGATATTTTTATATATTTGAGCAGCAAACATCTAAACATGAACTAGAAGCATAGGAGCGATACAAGTGAGGTTTGTGAGTGCAGTTTGAAAGGTAGAGAGTAGGTAGCAAGGGGCAAACAGCCCCTTTAGTGCAGGTCTGTGTGAGTCAGGCGTTCAGTGCAAGACTGCGTGTAGTAGGCTTATGCCTGAGAGGTTTGCGTTCTTTTATGGAGAGGAACCTTCAGATAGGTGTTGGTGTGTTGCTGTAAATATGCAGTGCAATTGCGTGCGGGAACTGTGAAAGCACACAGGCTCTAGCAGCAGTCGGTACATACGCAAAGCTTTGAAAAGGCGTCCTTCATGAAACCAATTGTGTGAACCAGTTTTGATGTTTGTGGAGATTTCTGAGTGTTTGTAGCTATGTTTTTTGTGCCTGGGAATATGTGCTGTTATCCTGAATGTGTGATTCTGATCTCACGTGCCATGACTTATTCCAGTGTGGTTTCATAAACTGCTCTAAAGTGACATCTGAATTACACTGCTTTGAAACGGGATTCGGGTGCTCTTCTGCACACGTTTGTGGGAATGGATATAGGTACGGGAAAACGGATTTCCGAGTGCAGCGATTAGGCTGTGCCGCGCTGAGACGCGGGTCTGTGCATGTGCACGAAGTGTGTGTTTGTGGAGTCATGTGTTTGCATGTAACAGCGCCTGGGACACGCGTGTTCCACAAGCACGCTGGTGCTATGTGGGCTGCTATGTGGGCGCGCAGCCGCCCGCGGGCACGTCCGTGTAAATAGTCCGCGGTGTACCCTTTACCTCAAGTTTTTGCATAACCCTAAACTCTGCAGCCGCTGTCCACCAGGGACAGACCGCTGGGTACGAGGGAAGGGACGCGTGCGCTGCCGCTGCGACCGTCCCCGCGGCGGCACCGAGCCGGAGCTGCGATCCCTGTCACCCGCGCCGCCCCGGCCGCCGCGCCAGCGACAGCCCGGCCGCTGTCCCGCACTGCGCTCCGCGACGCCCCGACTCCTGCGGCCCCGCACCGGGACGCCCCTCCCC
>VYZT01063361.1:83156-108616 GCA_013400735.1 Pomatostomus ruficeps
CTGCGCGGGAGCCAATAGCCGCCGCGCCGTCTCCATCCGTCTCCCGGCGTTAAAGCTACCGCGGGGCTTGGGGCGGTGAAATCCCCCGTGGCCGTGTCCTGCGCGCCGCCCGCCTCCTGCCGCCGTCAGTGTGTCCGCACGCGGGTGCGGGAGCGGAGCGGAGCGGCGCTGCCTCCCGCCGCCCCTGCCCCGCCGCCGGGTCGGGCAGGCTCCTCTTCCCGGCTCTCCCCGCCCTCCCAGCCCGCTGCAGTTTAGTTGTTATCTTGTGTTTTTTGTGTTTTTCTTTCTCCTTCTATTTTTTTTCTTCCCTCTTCTTTTTTTTTTTTTTCTCCTNTATTTTTTTTCTTCCCTCTTCTTTTTTTTTTTTTTCTCCTCCAACCGGGAATGCTCAAACTGGACTGATGGACATTTCCGAGCTGTGCATCTCCGACCCGCTCGGCTACCACAACCAGTGAGTGTGCCGTGTCGGGACCGGGCGGGCCGGGGGCGGGCTGGGACCGGCGTTGCATCCCGCTGCGGGTGGGATGGGGCAGCGACCCCGCAGTCCCGCTACCTCCGTGCTGCAGAGCCGCCGCCGCCCGCCCCCGCGGGGCACCGCGTGTGCCGGGTGTCTCGGAGCGGCCGGCCGCGGGCAGGGCAGGGCAGGGCGCACCTCCGCGCCGGCAGGTGCGGCGGAGTCCGCGGAAGAGCACTTGGGGGTGTAGGCGTGTTGGTGTGTTTCTCCCTTGCCGTGTAACTTCTCCCTCTAATGCTTCATCTCCTAGGAACAGGTAGCTAACAGTGAGCGCTGACAGTCCTTTCTGCGCAGTTTTACTTTCCGTCTGTGCTAGGATTTTTATTAGACCAATTACTAGGTGCCTATAAAGAGATGTGCATATAAAACCATACGAAGCAGATCCATTAAAGCACTGTCTTTTATTTTAAAAGTCTGTTTTTCATCTGAAATGCACTATGGAAATTCAGTTTCCCACAGACCACAGTTTTGGATAGCCTGCCCGGGGAAAGAGTGGAGTGAGTCGGAGGGGTGGCAAACAGACATCCCAAGCTGGGACTGGTGGCTGATACCTTTGCACCTGCTACTGCTCTTTGTATTCTGAAGTGGGCTGTGCCTGGTAATGCTGTGTTTTAAATCACTTTAGCGTGTTAAGTTTGGTTTGATCCTGTTGGGGAAGTTAGGAAACAAGGCAAAACCTTTTCAGCGTTTACATCCAGCTGACTGGAACAATTAATTTAAAATTCTTTCTCCTCTCTGATAAGTCTCACCCCGAGCAGAGTCCCCTTTTGTGTGTTTGCATGTAAATCTGTGTGTCTCACCTATGCGGGTTTCGTGGGAAGGTGGGAATGAAGTAATTTTGCCTATTTCACTGCTTTTGTTTTAAGAACACATTATATTTAGTAAAATTAAAATAATTAAAATAAAACAAATCATCCACAAATACCCCTCTTTCCTCATTTCAGCTTTTATTTGTCTTTCTATATCTTGTTTTCTGATATTCCATCTGTCTTTACACTCATTTCTCTTTCCTTTAATCCCCAGCTTCCAGCAGTTTCATTAAAATGAGACTTAGTATTGTTAATAGAAATTAATAATCTAACCCATGTGATTTTCTTTTCCCCACTGGTGCTACACTTGTGGCTGCTCCATTTTGAATTAAAAATAAACAAACAACTTCTGAAGGGAAATGTATTCTGTATCCTGCTGGGACTCTTAATATTAAGGCAAAAATAGAAGATGGATTTACCTTCATTAAAAAAAAGAAAAGAAAAAAAAGCCACAATGAAAAGCTAGATCTTCATCAGTTACTATATTGTCTCTTAACTTTTTCCTTTTATTTTTTGTACTTTTGGAATTGAGAAAAAAGAACTCAAAAATATGAAAATAGGAAGAAGTAATCTGCATGTTGTATTGCCATTCACCCGTTTTACTTTTTCATGGGCTCTCTCTCAGCTCTCAAAAATGTCAAGTGCACCTTACCCATATGCATAACTCCTTGGCTGCTGAGTAGACAGATGAAGGTGGCCCTGGGGGAAGTGCCACTGAGCCCCTATGGCTTTACAGCAGACACAGTGCTGCTTTTTGAGATGAGAAACTGTTGGAGAGCTCTTTGTTTAGAGGTGCTTGGTTCTGTGTGCCAACTGACCTTCTCTTTAACATTGTTGAGGTTTGGTAAAATAGAGAAATATAATTTAAAATATTTCTACCTCAATTTTGTAATTTTTTTTTAATTTGAAGGAGTACAACGGTGCAGGAAAGTCTGAAAAAAGTTACTGGGAGAACTAAGACGTGAACAGCTTTAAAAATACAGTATATATAAATGTATATGTGCAGTGTGTCAGGTACTGATTTGATTTACATTCTGGTTTTATTAAGGCTATATTTCACATTACAGTCCTGTAGCTGAGGATGAGTTGGCCCAGTCTATATCTGTTTAATCACCTTTTTCTCTCACTGTAACGCAATTACATTGTGAACACACAGTGTAAATAGAGGTGTTGTATTTGTGCCTGTATCCCTAACTAGCTGTATGAGCATGTTATTCTTACTGTACTGATTTACTCTTTTCACTGCTAGCTACTAAAATGGTTTTAAATTATTTTCTTTTCTTTTTTTTTAATACAACTTAATTCTGTGGATAGCAATTTTTATCAAATTCAACCTTTAAGTAGGAATGAATTTTAAAATATTGCAAACTGCTTCTTCTTGTTTAGTTGCTTGTTAAGCTATAGGAAAAAATATAAGGAAGACTAAAATGTTGGAAGAGAAGTGGATGTGATCAGTGGTCACTCAATATATGATCCATACAGTTCCCTGGAAACTGTATTTCACCTCATACTTATTGAAACAGAGAGAGAATGAACAAGGCAAAGGAGAGTAGAGGTGACTCCTTTCACCTTGGAATTTGATGAAATTTTAATTTTTTTAACAGACCCAAAGAGTCTGAACAAAATTAAGCAAAGGAGTTGCTTGCCCCTAATCTGTTTTTCAGGTTTTGTATTTATCTTCCTCAAGCAGCAAAAGTTCCCTTTCCATTGCCTATGTGTGCTGATCTAAGTGATTACACCAGGAACCGGTGGAAGTTCTAGTTAGCTGGTTGTGTGGTTTCTCTCAATGCAGAACCTTTCAGGGAGAGTAAGAAAATGCTTCTTCCTAATTTTGACCCTCTGTGCATGTATTCTAAGGGCATGTATGTATTTATTTTCTTACACAGAAATCCACTCTTTAGCAACCGCTTACTACATTTTGGTACTGACCTCGGGTAGAATTGTTCCTGGGGTAGGTGATGCAGCTCCAAGGAAGAACGGTTTTGTATGAATTGGAATTTGTTTAAAGCATTTTCAAATTGAGAAATTAACAAAGGCAGTGATTTGTACCTGCAGTTTGTCTCTCAGGTGAGGACATATGGTGAGAACACATTAGTTAAACTGTACTGACAGCATCTGTCTGTGGTATGGCAGGAAGGGAATGCGTGTGCAGACACCACGAATGTACAATCCACCATATAAAATCTGTCATTACAGTCACACACAAACACGTGTGCATCTGTAAATATTTGTGTGTAGCTGTACACACATGCATACGTGTGGTCATATGGAGTATCGGTGGTGTATCTCTCTCATATGCAAACCTAAGGCTGTTTCAGAGGAGTGTAGAATATGGCAATTTTACTTTTCCATATTAACTTCCAAATCTCAGAGAATTTTTTTTTCTGACTCATTATGTTGCCACTAGAAATGTTGATAGGACTACAAAATTGCCATTTCTATTTCTAATTAATATTCTACATGATGGACAGAAACTGACCAAGGAGCCATTATGAAGGTAAAATAAAAATCATTGGCAAGTGAGAGCATCCTGCGAGATGCTATGTCTCTTACACCGTTTCCTCTGATGTACGAGAAAGACATGTGAGTCACAAATGTAATAAAAATTAAAATTATTTTATGAAGAGAAGGAAAAAGTTGAAAGGAATAAATTACATATTTGATAGAGAGATGGAAAGGTACAATGTTGGAAATCTAAGGCAATGAAGGAGCAAATTCCAGACCCTGCAGCAGAGAATTAACAAAGTTGCTGTCACTGACCCTAATGCACAGACTGAAGTAATGTGACTTGATTTCAGAGGTTACTGGAAATCTGTATTCTGTGAATGGGAGAAAATCTGAGTCAGAGAATCTGAATGCAACTGTGTGCTCTGAATATATCTCAGAGGCTGGGATTGGGAGGACTTGTTAGTTGGAGGGAATAGGACAGAGTTGTTTGTTTTGTTGACAGAATAAATTGAAAAACCCCTATAAGGAATTGGTGTAGTTACTGGGTTTCTGACGAGGTTCCCATCATAAAATGGGGTCTCAGTACACTAAGTTTAGTGAGCGCAGGGCTGATGAGGAAATCAGTACCTTTAAAGTATATGTATTAACTTTTTCCTCCTCTTCTAATTCCACTTGTAAAAGTAAACATGATCTAATCATTATCAATTATTGAGAAATATGGAAAGATCAATATATTTAAAAAATAGGATTTTTTCATTGTATTGATTTGAAGTAATCAATAAATATTGCATTTAGCCTGAGAGGGGAAAGACTTTGGAGAGATTGCATCACAGAAAGTTGCTGTGATAGAGATTTCATATCCCGTTTTCTTCCTCTCCAAGAGAATGTTGCTCTACTCTCTGTGCCCTTTCTGCTGTTATTTCCCAGCCCTGTTTCTGCACTGTTGCTACTGCTCTGAATTTCATGTTGTTTGAAAATACTTGTGTTCTTCAAATTATTTCAGTTCAATACGAAGTTGTGTGCATTGTGTCAGTGGGTCTCTTTACAAAATTTTCCAGGGCTTGAAGGATACAAATTCTCTTAGGGAACAGAAACAGGGAGAAGGTAAAAGGTTTAAACCTGAGTGTAGATGAAATTTACAGGTTCTGTCAGGAACAAGGTAGAATTTCTCCAAAGAGAGTAAAATGTCTGAGAGATTTAATTAAGGAAAGAAGTAGTAAAAGCAGAAAAAAGTGGTGACAAATCTTGGATATAAAAGCCAAAATCTTTTCCCCAACTTCTTATTCTAACTTGTGCTCCTTGGTTTAAGGGTTGGGGGTCATAGTCCTGCACATCAACTATTCCAGTGTAGACTGCAGAGACTAGGAAATTCTTCCCAGTCAGACCTGTTCTTTATTCTGTGGAGCTGCTGGCGGTAACATTACAGCCCGGGAGCACAACAGAATTTTTAGTCTGTGCACTGTGAGCAAGTAAATATAGCATCTGCCCAGAACCCAACAGTGAGCTTCTTAGGTAATGCCACTGTAGAAACTGGGGGAAAAAGGGCAAAGATCAGAGTTTCTACGACAAACTATGGATCAGGATGGTTGTTTAGTGAAGGGATTTAATAAAGAAGATATTAGCAGTACATGGTTATTGTGACCTTGCCAAAAAACAAAGGAAACATTTGATTTCTTTCTGTCTTTGCGGTATTAACTGCACTTGAGTTTTGAATGTAGTCATTTCTATGTATCATGTGTAAAGTGCTTTGTGCCTGTCATCAGAACAGAACACAATTCAGCATTACTTGTTAGTAATAGCTATTGACCTGGCAAGTTTTACTTCTTAGGAATTAAATTGTAATAACTTACTCTTTGCATTTGTTTCCATCCTTGTTATGCTGCCTCTCTAAAGCTTTGCCCTGTCTCTTCAGAGTGATAGAGATGCCCACAAAAAAATGATGCTTGCAGTGCACTTTGATTCTTCCAGTGCTTGAGAGTTTGGCTGCTGGCAGTGACTGTCCGTGAGGAGAAACATGTCTGCTCAAGGTGGAACGCACTGTATAATAATATATTTGTCATGTTTGTAATTGCAAATGTAATTAGCAAACAAGCTCTGGGGGATTGAGGACTTGAAACTTTCACTGCACATCATTTGACCCTATCTTGACTGGACCAGAGCTTATATGTCACTGTTAACCCTTGCTGTTCTTGCAGAGAAATGCTACTTCTAATGTGACTGCTGCTAAGTTTCCTGTCTTCTTCCTCTCCCTGGCCCCCTCCTCACCCTCCCCTCCTTTTTTTTTTTTTTAGCTATGAGCAGCATTGTACCTGTATTTGCTTATATCTTTTTTTATTGTGATAGCAAGTGCTTATGTTCCTCCTGTGACACATGCACTAATATTTCCTCTCCTAGCACTTCTGACACAGACTGGAAAGCATTCTGCAGTGCCCTTTGTGAAGAGCACTGTGTACCAGTAAGTGCTTTTGCATACTGAGCTGTTCAGTGCATTCCTATCACCGCAGGCAACGTTACTACTCGGTGCCCCTTGCACTTCGCAGAGACAACTTGCGAAAAGCAGGTGGCAAGCTGTTATCACACAACCTGCGATGGCTCTCTGTCCCTGCTGAGTTGGAATTTTCTTGCACGCCCTTTCTGAATGGGGGAGGGATATATATCTAACAAATCCTATTCATTTTATGGAATCCTGGCAAATCTCAGTCTAGTCACCCTTAGGATGACTTTTTTGTCCTACAAGATATTCCTGATCTATATGGATTTAGTGAACAACACAGAAGCAGCTCATAAAGTCACAAACTTATGTGTGCATAGGAAGCAAAAAGGGGCTACTTCATGTTTTCGTATTAATACTCTCTTTTTTTCTTTTTTGTTTTCAAGATAAGACATAAATTGCAATGAAATTTGTGATAGGACTCTTCTTGTTTTGGACAGAATTCTATTTATTCTTGCACTTTTGTGTATGTGAAAGGAAATCAGTTAAATGTAGAGAGAAGTGGCTGTTTTTATACAAGTTTTTGTTTGATGGTAAGGACATCTCGCAAATATTGCATCCTGTTGAAGGCTTGGCAGGAAAAAGAAACCTGTTCTAGTTTCTTCTTGGTAGGATAAGAGTGTTTCATGAGAACCCCTTCTTTCTGTCCAAATCTTCCTTTTCCATTCCTGCAAAGTGTGTTTAATTTACCACGTATTCTAAGGGTCATATATTTTTCTTAAATTAGCATAGCCTATCCTGTGGGTGTTGGAAGTGGGACCTCCAGCTTAGAGTATCCTGCATAACAGGAGAAAATTTCTTACAGCACCTTTTGTTTAGAATTGATTGTCTGTGTTTTACTGCAGATCCTTTTACACGAAGATTTCTTCTTGCTGTATGTCTGCTGGTCTGAAAGGTGGTTTGTACATATGGCATATTAAGAAGTGTTATTTTCTAGGTTTTCCCCCCTTTTTCTCATGTCACTTTAAAGTTCCCTTTTGTAATAATGGCCCTCAATCTCCGGTGATGGAGCCGTCACTGTGAACAATGCTGGTGAGTGTATTGTCTCGCTGTCCTTTCACTCAAGACAAAGGTCAAAAGAACAGCTTTAAAAAAATGTTCAATTGTCCTGTTATGACTTCGCATGCAAAGATGATAATTTTAAGAATGTATAAGCACTTGGGTGAAAATAAAACAGAAACATGATTTTCCATCAGTTTCCACAAGTACTTTTTTTTTAATGTACCGACATGAATGATTATAAACCAAATTTCTCACTGAGATCTACATCATTTTACTTATTAAAAAAATAAAGAGCTGAAGGACACTAAAGAATTATTTTTTAACAATTTTTTTTCAAAGGTCTTCTTTGTTTTTGGTTTTGTTCAGTCAAACTGACAAGTTTCTGTTTCTCAAACATATTTGTTTCATGATTTAAGAAATTACACTTATCTGAGTTTTTCACAAATGTGGCAACACAGCAGTGGAGAGCATAGGATGTTACTGATTTCGGGGATTTTGTTTAAAATTTATTTTTAGTGCATATAACCAGAATTAACCAATACACATTTTCAATGTGTACGTTTTCTACATGCTTCGCTTACGATTTTTAAAACAATTTATAATTTACACATTAATTTTAAGGACTTGCTGTCATTTTATTTTTCTTTGTTTATGGACCATGTGTGGCATGTGATTGCCATTTAAGTTTAACAGTTCAGAAAGTGCTGTAGAGGAAGAGGGATTTAATTCTTTAAAACACATAAATTCAATTCTGCTTCAGTTCGTTTTCAGACATATATGATGTTGCTTCTACCTTTATCCTTAAGAGTTTAATTCAGTTTCTTTGTAGTTTTTGTATTTCTGTTGATAGGGGCTTTTTTTTTTTTGTAATTTTTGTAGGCTAAGGAGGTAGTGGTACAGGGAGACACTGAAAAAATTCTAAAAGCATTGGTGCCTATTGCCCAACATTCTGTAGTAGGCAGTTTTTGTTATCAGATTCATCAGCAGTGCAAAGGTGGCTGGCTGGATCAGGGTTCTCCATACACCCGTGTTAAACAGTGACTTCAAGCAATAGTGTGCAGCCTAACCAGAGACCACAGCTGTCTGATACCATTGAAACTCACCTTCAAAGTCAGAGAAATCCCGACATGGGAACTTGCATTTTCGTGCTTGGGCATCGTGAAGGATGATGACTTTACCTGCTGTGAGTTCTCTTTGCCTTAATGGGTTGTAGCAAATATGACTTTATGGAAATGATGTTTAAGTGTATCATGCATTTGTAGGTATTATTTTACATAAATGATGCCAGATGCATCTCCTTTGGAATAATTGATACAAATTGTGTAGGGGCACCAAGCACGCTATGGAGGACTAAAATGTGCCAAAGTAGGACAGAAAAGAGTGTTCTTGCCTACAGAGATCTGTGAGTGCATGGATGGAGGTCTGTCAGGGGAGTACGTACACACTTAATTTTACGTAATTGTGCACATACTATAATTTAACAGAACACACATGTATATAAACTATATAATTTTATACCTAACCAAGTGTTCATTTCATGTTGCATAGTGTACTATTTCACTTATCCATCCAATGTCTCTTTGTATGCATACGCAACGCTTCTTGCATATGGTTATGTATTTCTGTGTGTATTAGTGTATAAATGTATAAAAAGAAATAAGGATAGGTCTGTCTATCTTCATCGCAAGGTTGTTCCCAGTCTTTATTAATTCAAGCTTGTAAATCTGTTCATGGCCTTACATAGAAGGTGTTTAGTAAATTTAAAATGCTGTACAAATATACCATATAGAATATTTGTGCTGAAAAAATTGGGTGTTTCTCTGGGAATATATATTATTGTGGATTATATACAATTAGGTGCTACTAAATAACTGCAGTTAGATCTTCTGTTTATAAATCAATGAACTGGTGTTTTTTAAAGAGGAACAGAGATTATCTTTAAATGGAGTATCAGAGAGTAATTTGAAAAACAGTATGCAGAACATAGATCCAACTAGAACATCATTAAGATAAAGATGGGCTCGAGTGCCATAGCCACAAAAGTCAGCGATTTAGAATTTCTTTTACCTGTTTATTTAATTTTGGTGGGTTTGGAAATTTTCTCTTTTTTTTTTTTTTAATTGCAATTTTGTTTTGGTAAGACAAAATATAGTGTGCTTCTCCTTATGGAATAATTTAAAAGGTTATTTGGTTATGAAATATTTTGGAGTTTTTTTATTTCATCACCTACAGTGTTTCTGACAGTTGTCTTTTTATTCTTTTTTAAAGTGTTTTTTTTTATTTTCCAACATAATGGTTTCTTTTTTCCTAGCAATTACAGTTAGGGGACTGTCATTACAGAGCAACTATAAGCCCTAATCACTGCCCATGATCATTACTTCTCTAATAATATGGACTCTGTTGAAATTTCCCATCTTGATTTTCTAGTCTAACATGGACTTATTTTTTAAAATACTAACAAATTTAATTCCACAGCCTTTTAAAAATAACATAATTATGACACAAAACCAAAAACTCACAGTACAGTGATGTGATATCTATACATGTTTTAATGTGCTAATTTTGTTTAGAATTTTCCCTTGGTTGTTTAGGGAAAAACAGACTCGGCCCTCTTAATTGTTCAGTGAAAGAAGAAAAAATACCTGCTTTTGGCTGGTTTACTTTTTCAACATACTGTTACTTTGCTTCGGTCTCTGCAAAATGTTATAGATTCAATTCCCCTGCTGGACCAAGAGTTAAAAATTAATTCATGAATAATAAATCCCAATCAGTCTTGTTGAGTTTAAGAAAGATTAGAAGAAAGGTTTTTGTACAGAAGCAGTTATATATCTTGGTTGTGATATTGTTGGACTAATAGATATTGTACTAGGTCCCACCGGTTATCTGAGAAAGGTAGCTGATTTGCAAATAGGATTGTTGTCCTGATGACTAACGAGTCTAGTATTGGATGGATTAAAAGAGAATGGGCAGCTGGTATCTATTATAAGTTCTTGACTCCCTCTTAGAAGACAATTACTTGATTCAGATGGATAGATTGGAAAGGGACGAGGTAAATACATACTATGAAGAAATGGTTCCTACTATCGTACTGCAGCTGAAATTTTCAAGGAGAGTCAGTCTGACTTGGGCACTGAATTCCACTGAGTGTCAGTGTGCCTGTAGCGGGGAGCTTTCCATAATTGTGGAGAGACCTGCACAGACATCAGGCTACCCTGTGCTAAAAGCATGTAACTGACACAAGGTGGACACAGAAAAACTCATGAATCCCCCGAGACAGAGGAAGGATTTGCACACAAAATTTTGTGATGCAAAACCTCCTGTCCCTACAAAGATCTGCTGTGTAACACTGGAGAAGGGAGAAGGAAGTAGGAGACATGGCTTCAGAGGAAGGAGGGCATCCAAAGTGATGGAGATCTCAATTTTAATTTTTTTACAGGATGCATTGCTAAAGGTAGAGTTTAAGGGAAGGACGGTGGACAAAGACGGCTTGTTTTAGGAGCAGTGCTTGAGCCTGACATGAGGTTTAAAAAGAAGGCTGTGAACCCTTCCGTGCAGTTAGGTGTAGGTCTGGGGAAGGGAAAAAGAGGATGTGGCTACCATGGGAAAGAGGAGCAATGGATACATCTTTTCAAATACCTGCTCAATAAAAGCTTCTTAGGACTACAGACCCTTGCTGAGAAAAGCATCTTGAGTGACAAATTGTTCTTGTGTATGAGGAGTTCACTGTCACATTCAAGAGCCGCAGCGTCTCTGTTTTTCAGCTGTCATCGTGGGAAAACTTGTAAACGGAGGATCTTTGTGAGGTTAAAGACAGTGATATTCAGCCTGCAGGCGACTGGCTGTTACATTTGGGTAGAAATAAAGCCAGCATAGAGAGAAGTGTCCATCTTTCGTAAGGAGAACAATTTTCCTTCCTTCAGTGCAGGACTGGCCAGTGTCCTTGCCTCCAAGTGCCCATTGCTGTAGCGCAGGTAGGAGCTGGAAGAGCTCTGCAGCCATCTGCAGGGCTCTGCTGACAGTGCGCTGGGCTGCAAAGGGGGCTGCGGGGCCAGCCTGGAGAGCAGCCATTGCACCTTTGTTCTCACAGGCCAGCTCTTTGAAAATGTTCAAATTACTCTGTCCTCCTCTGAAAGTACATGTGGGTTTCTCCTGGGCATCTTGGCAGTGCTCTCATTATTGCATTAAGACAGCATTTCCATGTTCATGGACCTCATGGAGTCTCCAGGGGGACTCTCCGTCATCCCTTCCATGCACTGCCTTCAGCATCTTACTCATGTAAATTTGGATGCCTGAAGGGTGGTTCTAGAGTCTGTGAAGATCTCATGGTAAGGAAGCTTGATGGGCAAAAAGAAACCTTAGTGTTTTGCGTATGAGTTTCACACAGTCTTTGAGAAATACATTAATCTTTATGACTGCATCATTTGTGTTACGTACACTGTTTCCAAAGTGGAGTGATCTCTTGCATTCTCACAGAATCACAGAATTGTTGAGGTTGAAAGGGACCTTTGGAGATCATCTAGTCCAACCCCTTGCTCAAGCAGGACCATCTAGGGCTGGTTGCCCAGGACCAGATCCAGACTGCTTTTGAACATCTCCAAGATGGGGAACCCCATAACCTTTCTGGGCAACCTGTGCAAGTGCTTGGTCACCCACAGCAGTAAAAAAGTGTTGGCTTATGTTCAGAAAGACCCTACTATATTTCAGTTCATGGCCTCGTGTTGTGTCCTTTGAAGGGTTTTACCTCATACTTGAGTTTTCCCAATTGTATTACGGTGTCTCAAAACTCTCTCTAATTTGTCAGTCACCTCCTAATAAAGTGGCACACAGAAATTTTTAGATCTATTTAAGCTAAATGTATGTGGAAGAGAAGTATCCCCTACCTGGTTCCTTGGGAATATAACTGTCATTGAGATCATTGAGACCTGAATTGTTGGGCTCTGGCAACCTGAGCTAAGAATGACAGGTATGTTGTCTTAAAATTACAATTGGTTCATCAAAAACATCTATTGTGTCTCAGGATATACAGGAATTTCTCATCTAGTTTAGAGTATAGCTTGTCCATACCACAATATGATGAATATGTAGAGATATTTGTTTTAAATATCCTCTCTCTTTTTCTTACCCGGTAGCTGGTTTATCATCTTGTTTATCAGCTACCTGGTCTTGTCTTAACAGGGTAAATGAATAGCAATGAGCAACAATTAAATGCTGATTTAACAAAGAGCAGTCCATTCATTTGGTGGTTGCCCATTACTTTGACTGCTGTTCTCAATTCTCATTCTCTCTGGTTTCTTCTGGAAGAATGATATCCAAATGGTCTCACTGTAGCTTTTGTACATCACCAATATGAGAGTTAGGACAAAGATGTAGTCCACTGTTCATGATGTGGACTACTGAACCAGGGAAAAAACCTTTAATAGCCATAGAGAAAAATCTTTGAGGAGAATTCCATATTAAAATGACTTCTACCATGATAGAAAACCTTCTACCTGTAATAATGTAGTCAGTACTCACAACCTTCTAGAAGTGACTACTGTGCTAACAAGTTCTGTTGCACTCACAGCAACAGGTAATTTGTATCAGGTTACTTCATCTAACAAGAGCAGCTAACAACCATGAAATGCTGTCACTGCTGTTGAAGAAAGAGGCTGGTGTTGAGAATTTATATGGGAAACTGGATGAGCAGAAACCACAAGATGAAGAAGCCATCTACAAGCTTTGAGCATGCTTTGGAACTTTCTTTTTAACACTGTTTTCCAAGGTACTTTGAATATGAATCTGTTGTCATTTTTGCTACTGTAAATGACAAGGAACTGTGAAAATCAGATTGGTTACTCCAATATAAAATTGGTACAGGATTAATATTAGGCCATTCAGTTCAACATCACAGTAGAAGAAGAAATACCTGGAACCCATATAAAAAATCATACTGAAGTGAGGGGGCAGGAATCAACTAAAGCTTTGTATGGGAATGGCAGAAACAAGCAATTTGCTTTCCATTAAACTCTGCCAGGTGCTATTAGTGCCTCAGATCACTGGCTGATTCTTTCAGAGTTCAGGTTTCATGCTTCTAATGCATGAAATGATTCTTTCACCCCTTCGGGAATAATTTGGAGTATGTTGGAGAAGGCTGCATAGTGGTAATTGGGGAGCAGTTTGATGCATTGCTAAAATGCACAGAGGACAAAATACCAAATGAGGTGTGAGAGCAGGTGAAGTGTGAACTTGCTGAGGTTGCAAAGAATATTATTGGGATAAAAACACACCAGAGGTGAGTAAAGCAGGACTCCAAAGAAGCATCCCAGCATGTGGAGAATTCTAGAGATCTCCAGAGAAGAATGCCCTTTTCCAAATTTATGAGGATGAAATCCATGAAATATAGATGAAACCCATCTCCTGTGCAAAGGAGAAGGAAGACTGCAACAGGATAGCTGGGAAAAAGAGACCTAACTCTGGTTTTAGACTTCTTTTGAAGTATCTATCTATATAATGCCATCAAGCTGAGTAGCAGCTGCATCTTTATAGCACTAGATAAAATCAAGAAAAAGAAGAAGGCAAATACAACAAATTGTGCCTTAAGCAAAACCTCCCGGATATTCCCCTGTGGGTAGGAAGTCTTAAGTTTAGTACCATCTGATTCTGTAGTATCCTGAGAACTCTGATACTGCAAGAAAATGCAAGATGCACTGTCAGACAAGATTCTACTTCTCTACACTAGAGAGCCGAAGGAGAGTTGATGATTCAGAATGATCTTGAGCATTTTGGATTGTAAACAGTATGCTTCCACTGAACACCGTTGCAGCTGTGTTTGACTGGAGATGCTGCACTGGAGGAAGGACAAGCAAGGCTAGAACCTGTGCTGGAGGAAGGACAAGCAAGGGTAGAACCTGTGTCATGGAGCTTGAGGTCAGACTGGGATAGAAATGGTGGCTGAAAAGCCAACGGCAAACTCCAGTCACTGTGGTGGCATTTTGACTTGTGACTAAGGTTTTTGTCTGAGGTGTGGTAGAAAATGTCTATTTCTCACACCTTTTCTCATTTAACTTTACTGAAGTGTTGCGGTGTGTTATGGCCAGGTTTCAGTTTCCCCCAGGGCCGGGCACTGCCATCTCTCCCCGTTCCTCCCCCAGTATTTGGTTTCTCCCCCGGGAAGACTCTGTATCCCCCAATCTGCTGCAAGCCCGCCAAATTCAAACCCTGCATTCCTATGCCATAGGATGTTTTGTACTCTCTCCCTCCCCCTCGCATTAGTATGTATGTTACTGTAAGACGCCATGCCGGTGCTTCCCTGGCACGAACCCGGTGCCTGCATAAACCATCTGGGAAACCCCTCCGCCTTGTCTCTCCTTCCTTGGTGCCCTGGACCACTGGTGGGTTAGGTGAACCCCTGCTGGACCTTTGCCAGCCCTCCAGCGCCTGAAGCAGCTCGGCCAGCCCCTGGAACCGCGAGCAGCTACCTGGTACCTCTGCCGGCGGCACCCCAGCACTGAAGATTCTCTGGAAACACAGCCATTACTTCCTACAAAAAGCTGGAATTTGAATACAAGAGCTTTAGGAGGAGAGATCACAGAGGAGGAAGAAAGATTCTGCTAGCACATGCACAGGTTTCTGTTGCTAAAATTGAATGAGAATTGGCTTAAAAACTAGGGTCAAATCTTGCAAAACTACTGCTTCATTTCTGTCCCAGCTTTTTAATTCAGTACGCACCATGTGTCTGTTGCACTAGAAATGGACTTTGGTTCACATTTTCAGACTCTCTTGTATTGTCTTTCTGCTGTAAAGTGAAAGTTGTGATCAGCATTGTTGTGAGGTGAGGAAGAGGCACATGTGAAAAGCTTGCCCACACAATCACACAGGTCCCTTCTGCGTGGTAGCCCTGTCATGGCCCTGTCACTGGCTGAAAGCACAGCCTGCCTCCTGTCCCTGTGATGGGGAACCTGAAAGCTGAGTGGTGCTGGGAGCAAAGGAAATTCCCTTTCAGAGGGAAGAGGTGCATTGAAATGGAGCTTTAGATACAGGGAAGAGCTGCTGTGTTAATGTCATGGGGCCCGAAGAAAGAGAACTGTTCCCTTGGGATTAGGAGATTTACTGCTGTGTGTTTAGCACCCCTGCAACTAGAGGAGAAAGATACACATTAGCAGCTGGTAGGAGGCCTGTGCTGCACTCCTGCTCCAGTGGAGAAGGCAGGAATGACACATTGCTGTGAGGTGGGATGGAAGTGGAGCCCTGCACATAGGTTGGGGCAAGTTAGAGGAACACTGACCTGGCACAGAAGAAGGAAAATCATAACTGATGTTTTTCATGGGGATAGAGATACTACAGGATATCTCCCAGAGGAAAAGCTCAGTCAGTGAGCTGAAAGAGGAGAGAATTGGGGACCAGCAACCAATTCTAAAAAATCTTCTGGCATGTTCTGCTGGCCACTGCTGGCTATTAATATGGTTTCAAGTCTTTGTGCTCTGTTGCAGGATTACAGGTTGCTTTCCTTTTGGCTCTTGCAGTATGGTACAAGAGATGTTTTTCACATTTCCCCAACTTTTACTTTTATCTGAAGTCCTTCCTGCTGAGTGGGATGAAGGAACAGAGAACAGCACGTGGCAAACCTCTTCTGCTTGAGAAGTTCATGGGTTGATGGAATTGCTTTGCAGTTCCTGTTTTGGCAGCTGTTTACAGTTGTGCAGTGCTTGCTCTAGAAATTGTACACAGAGATGGGGAAGGAAAGGAAAGGTTCTGTTTTACCTGGTTTTGAGGAATACTTTGCATTGTTATTCATATAAATACTTCATATGCCAATGAACATAAGGAGAGTAACATGATGTCTGTCTTCTACTTCTTGATGTAAATTAATTTGCTACCTCGCCTCTGTGCCTTATGCATGTACCCTTTGCACACCTCTTGCGTGTCTCCAGCTGTGCTAAAGCAAGTAAGGATATCTTCCGTGAAGCTCTGTCTCTGTTGCAGGAGATGCTTCTTGCAGAACTGAGTCTCAGAGCATCTCCTTGGCTTACGGAAGGTGCTGTTAGGATGACTTCTGTAAAGGTAGTACATACAACAACGTAACAGGACTGTGAATGTATTAAACCTACAAGAGAATTCCAGTAGGAGTTGGAGATTTGGGACTGGGCTTTTTGACCCAACACTTATTTAAAGTGTCATCTAAATGATGACACTTTAAAGGAAGGACTAAATGATACACTGTGGAGGTCACTTGAACAGCATTTGTTCTGAAGAGCTACAGTTTTAATGGACAGGGAGCAAAAAAGTGCTGGACAGGAGAGTCTACCACCTGAGAAATTAGTTTGGAAAAAGTCTCTTGTAAGAGCTTGCTTAAGTAAGATCTTGCTTAAACACTATTGTTGCCTAACTCCTGCTTTCTGGAAGGATTTAAAGGAGCAAAGTGAACAAACTTCACAGGAGCAGGAGGCAGAGCTGAGCCATGTTTGCATGCAGTGGTGCTGAGCCTCTGTCAGATATGTGCTTTCCATGATGTGCATTCTGACATTTCCTTATCACTTGGGGAGTGAGGATGCATCTTTGTCTCCAGCAGCCCATCTGCCAGGATGGAGTAAATATTGCATTGTGGCCAAAGGGCCCTGTTAGCCTCCAGGAGATACAAAACAGCAGCACTCAGAAAAATTAACAGCAGTAAAGTACATTATAAAATTCATAAATCTTTTGTTTTCAACACTGAAGCAATACTGCTTGGGGCACGCAGGTTACACCAGGGCCAGAACTTTCATTAGGAGGTCCCTGGTCCTCCACCCTCATCCCAGCACCCTGGATGGGTGCCTGCAGTGGGTGCAGGCACTTGCCTGGCACGGATGGGTGAGGCTGGGAGCAGCCGCTCTGTTCTAGGCAGCGTGAAAAATCAGAGGCAGTTAGGTACAAGTGAAAATATTATAAGTTTCCCTGGTGTCAGCACAGGCCAGTTCTGATTTTTAAAATGAAATATGGCAGCTAATTAATCTAGATCACAGCTTAATCGCCTGTGGTGGGTTTTTAAAAAAACATTTTTGTGTGAATTTAGCACTTATGCAAGTGAGAGGCTGGGATTACTGCCGAGACCAAAGCACAGCATGGATAAGCTGTCTCCTGCTGGTTCTGTTCATGCTCCCCTGTGGTGGCCTGCAGTAGCCACTGCTACTTCCTATGGTTTGCCTTTCATACCCTGCTCTGCAGCAGCATCCACGCACCCAGTGTGACACGCCTCCCCTGTGCCTCCACATGCCCTTCTGGGAGCAGTCACAGAGGTTCAGAGGCACAGAACAGCAGATCTGCAGGTTCAGTCCGGGACGATATGGGGAATGCCTCTTCCCAGGGCCCAGACTGTGGTACACTCCCAGTATTAGGAGTGTGGTGGAACACGGTACTGCCCTGGAATGTGATGTGAATAGGGAAAGGAAAGGGATCGGCAGAGAAGGCACCGAGGCAGAAGTCAGAAAGTTCAAAGACTAAGGATATGACAGCTCTGTTCTTTCCCCCAGACCAGCAGTAGGCCAGCACTGGGGAAAAGAAAAACAATCTGTGCAATTTTATAGACTGAGTGCCTTTATGTTTTGTACAGATTTCAGAAAGACAAAGCATGAATACTTCATTGCACATCTCACCCATCATTAGCGAGTCACTTTCTGCCAGTGTTTTCAGTAGAGTAGGTCTTGCAGAGAGAGGTATCTCAGGCACTGTCTGCAAAACAATGTCAGCCAGTTGGTTGAGTGAAGTGAGGGGTAGCATGGGGGAAGGCAGGTGCATGTTTGCGAGATGAGCAAAACAGATGGACCAAGCTGAGTGCATGTGATGGATCACAGAAAGGACCGGGACAACGTGAGACATTAAATTTTGTCTATTTTCTATTAAATTTTGTGGAATGACTAAAATAATCTGTCAGCAGAAGCACAGTTTTCTACTCTCTTCAGTCAACTTTTTTGAGTAAGAGTCTCTACAGTTAGGAGCAAACCATTTCCTTTTTCCTTCTTCTTTCATTCACATTTATGCTAAATTGTGGTCCTGACTCTTCTTGCAGGTTAGCAAAGCTGAGCAGGAGCCAAGCAAGCAAATGTGGAAGGCAGGGCAAGAGTTGGTGTTGCTGATGAAAAATTCTTTGCTCTGAGAGCTGGCACCTCAAACTGGGGTCAGGGATGTCCTATGTCCCTGGCTCCCGTCTTGGCATTGCAGTATTGGTTATTTGGTGGATTCCAATGTTCTGATTAAGTTTCAGCTCAAACATTTACATTTTTCCTTATTTTCCATTATAGTTTTAATGGGACAAACAATTTTTTTTGTTTGTTTGTTTCAGAAGCTCTGGCTGTACACAGCAGAAGAGCTGCTGTGTTAGGCTTCAGAGATGGGATGAGCGAAATGGTCTCCTAACATGCCTACAATTTTGAGTAGCCTGGTGGGTGAAACCTACTGCATGTTGCTTCTTATTCACTGTAAATCATAATTTCTAATGTATTTTTTTACAGTGATCTGAGTGGATAAAAAAGGAACTCTTCCATTTTGTGAGGTAATGACTGTAACCTAGGTGAAATAAAATACAAAGGCAAAAGCTTTAAACAAAAATAGATTGTTAATGTTAATAAAATACAATAGTACTGGTTTATATCTAGAACCTTCAGCAATTATACTGACCTAAGTAGGAGCAAATACTTGGTGATTAATTTGAATAAAAATATTATTTCTTATTTTGTCATTTAGACGAATTGAGAAGATGAAGCAGTCATATTTGCTGAGGGTGTGGAGATAGTGAGGCCAGAGGATGAGAGATCTGGAGGACACAGTACCCATTCAGTCAGTGTTATGACCAGCAAAGAAAGTCCTATCTTAGCATAGTAAGTGGGGAACAACATGATCTTCAGCTTGAAAATGCAATATTAGTGGATTGTTTTTTGTTGTGTAATACTTGATCCATGAGGGCCCTGTGGCTGGAAGCCTGTAAAGCAATTTGGAAAATGTAAGGAATGTGTAACAAGGTAAGAAGTAAGAGAAGAGGCAAAGAGTTTACAACGATGTGGAATGGGTTGTAGTGTAAAAAAAGGGAGAATTGTACATGTCAGAAAGCAGTTTAAAAAGACTCGAGATACACACATGTCCACTAAGTCAGAAACAATGAGAGTCGGGTTTGTCCTCTTCAATTTACCATTGTTATTATGCAGTACATATCCTCACAACATCTAAAATCTCTCAAATCTCGCTGTTTTGTCTAAGGAAGAATAACAGATACATGAGTTTTTGGAATACCAGTGATATGTTCTTGCAAAACAGGACTTTGAGAAGCCTGTGGGCACACAGTTAACTCAATTTAGCCCTTGTGGAAAAGGGTTGGGGTCTCTCACTCTGTCGCTTTGAAATTGCTTTGTAGAAGAGATGGTTAGTTAGCATCGACTGAGCATCTGCCATCGAGGCTCAATGAATAATCCCACTCTGCATTAGAAGAGGAGAGAGAAATCAGACAGGGCGAAACAGCAATGATTAGTTAGCTTTAGTGTAGCCTGGGGATGCATGTGGTCTAGGTAGGATTTATTTGGCTTTCCCAATTTTAATTTCTGTGTTTCTCTGTGAGCTAGTCAAGACCAGGCAACCAGCAATCCCAGAGGTAAAAGAGCAGAGCTGATATCTCATTTTTCTCTTCCTTATTTTTTTGTGGAAATTTTCCCTTTTTTGTTTTCCTTCATTTGTGATTTTGGGTCACAGAAAGGTGAGAACATCCCTGAAGATGGCAGCACAGGCTCCCCAAACCCTGCGGTGCTCACAGAGTGCAGAGTTAATGCTTTCTGGCCTGGCAGAGGGAACTTTTCCCTGTTTCCTTCCCTCCTTCTCTTGGAGATGCTCACGTGGATGTTTCTTCTGCCCAGGACTTCCATCTGCTGTCTGGTTCATGTTCCCAGTGAGTGGAGATTATCTCTACAGCTTTTTTTTTTTTCCTTCCTAACTTCCTAAGGCAGTTCTAAAATTTTAGCCTGAGAAAACTGATTTTTTTTTTCCTAGCTGTGCTGAAGTCAAACTGTCTTTACATTGTTGTCATTTCTGAGTGAAAATGATCTTTCTTTTAAAATAACTGAAACAAAATCAAACATACATTATGAAGGGAAAAAAAATCCTGAAAACTGTTCAGATTTATTTGTAATGGAAGTTTTGGAGCAAATTAAAAAGTTTTTGCAGATTTTTGTTGCTGTTGTTGTTAAAAAGAGATTTTTTTTTCCTGTGGTATTATGTCCCCGCCAATAAATGAAGTACATACATAGCTCTTGGAAACCCACAAAGTAACTCCTGTGATTAAGCACTTTCCCACTTCCTGTTTCTTAAGGAGGCTGGATGCTCTAAAGCTGGAATAAAGATCAAAGCCCAGTCCCCAGCTCTTCTATAAATTCTCTTGGTGAACAGAGCAAACACTTCAAGTCTCTGATTCTCTCCCCATCTGTAAATTTTGCATCAAAACATTCTCTATCTTTTCTTTTGTCTCTGGAATGCAGGTTCCTGTGGACCAAGGCAGATCTTTAATACAGAGTACACTGCCTAGCACTTTGGTCCAGTGAAGTGCTTTCATAATGAGAATAATACCTTTAATAATACAACCTGTCCTGTCCCAGTCATCATCCCACAAATTAGTTTGTTTTCCAGTTTTGCTTTGGTGGGAAAGACGTTCCTGGAGATGGGTGCCTTTTGCTGGGCTGTTTAGCTTTCTTCTGTAGCGAGGATGAAAGCTTATGTGCTGTGCAAATGCATCAGTTCTGCCTTGACACAGATTTTTCAGCAAATAATGCTCTGCCTCTTTCCATGCATGTTCCTATATGTGTATGTGTAAACTTACATTGCACGTGCCAGTCCTGGTTTGCACACTTAGATACTGGAGATAAGAACATTTTGTAGTTCTGCAAAAACACCCCCCATGGTGAGGAGATCTCTGTGTGTTGGAGTGTCTGCATAAGCACTAATTTCAGACACCTTTTAATCTTGGCAGCATCTGCATCACACTGTCTGTGTCCTGTGTCTATTCCTACTCTGTGCCAAAGTCATAAATGACAAAGTGTTTTTCTTGCTTCTCCTGCTTACCTGTTGGCTTTCTCCTTTTGAGGTGTACCTGCTTCAGTCTGATCCAGATTGCCTTTGACTTAAAAGTTATTGGAACTTGCTTTTCTGTTTTCTGACATCTTTTAGAGTTTTCAGAGTCAATTTCCCTTCTACATCCCCTTCCCCGCCATGGTTTCCATCTTCTTCTGATTGTCTCTGTCTCGCTAGTGGAATTGGCTTCCTAAGACTGCATCACATGCCTGTTAGAGCCACTCAAGGTTCACTTCTCTCACCTCAGCCAGGCCTCCCCCTAATCTGCAGTGTTGCTTTGCCCCAGACTGAAAGAGTTAAAGTGTTTGAATTCTACCAGTGTGCATGATATATGGCTCTGCTGTTCTGGGAAGCTTTGTAACCTGAAGAAGCCAATATTGATGGTTTAATTACTTCCCAGGTCAGTAAGGAGGGCAAAGCTACTACTTTTAGGTTTACCTCCTGGGCCTGCAGTATCATCCTTTACTTGTCAAATTTAGGACTCCCATGGCCAAAGGCTCTTTTAAAAGAAAGTTCTAATAAGGAAACTTCCCTTGGTACCAGCACCAGAGGAAGCAGCCTGTGGATGGCTGGCACTGGAAGTCTCTGCACTGTGAGGCTTCAACAAGTCTGTTCACCATCTCTTTGCCTGACATGCCCTGCAACCGTATGGCTCTGTTCAGGCCCAAACAAAGCGTAATGGTCTCTGCAACAGAAATGTTACTTCCCAGTTCCTTCTTTCATCACCTGTGGCTGTGGTTTAAACAGTAAATTGCATCTTCACCTGTCTGGACACTGCTGCCTCGGCAGCACTTACCTTTTTGTGGCAGGGTGCTATTCAGCAGCCTACCCTCAGTTTCCTGGGAAAACGGGACCATACATTACTGACCCTGAAGTGCAGCAATGAGAGTATGATGTTTGTTTGGGATTTTAGGAGATGCTTCTCCCTGTGTTGGATTCTGTTCTAGCTGTCCTGAAATACTCACTAGAGCTAAAATGTGACAGACTCTTTCTGTAATGATGGGGGAGGAAATTGCTCTTTAAGAACTGAGACATTACTGAACATGCCAGATACGAGAATTCTTATTGTCACTTCTTGTGCAGACGTCTAGGTTTCCTCACCTTGTCTTTCCTGTAGCAAGAAGTTCAAAAAAATCAATGATTTCTATCCAAAGATTGTCATCTTGTGTAACAGTAGGCTCCAGACTGACATCCAGGTGAAGTAGATACTACTGGGTGTCACACAGGATGTGTATAGCCCTACATTGTTAAAGATGTTAACAATAATTAAATCCTTTCAAAATGTATTTCCATGTGCGTGTTCTGTCTCCTGCACTGTTTCCCCTGCCTTTGCATACTGAGGTACTGTGGGAGGTTTGTGCAGTTCCGTGAGGTCTACACAAAAAGCAAGAAAGCCTCCCAGTGTACAGTGCACATGGAGAATGCATCTCAAAGCTCCTAAGGCCAGCTGGTTGGCAGCTCTTCTTTCCTTTCTTTATTTTCCAATGACTGAGTATACAAAATGGAACTAGAATTTCTTGTAGGACATGAAACCAAGTCCTGAATGTGTCCTTGCTATATATTTATCACACTGGAACATTGAAAAATACACTGGATGTTTGAAAAATACAGCAACAATTTGTAAAAGACAGTGAGGAAGGGGTGTGAAAATAACTATTGTTTTGTTTCTTAATGCAGATTTTTTCCCTCAGCATCACAGAAAGAAGTTTTGGTATCATAGTTTGAGAGCATGAAACAGACACAGAAGACAAAACTTATTTTTTTAATTTGAATTATTTTCTGGGTTTAACGCCATTTTAATAATGCTAAGGGTATCATTTAGATTCTAATCTTTTGGGTGCTTAAGTTTGGTGACACCCCTGTGGCAGGTTTGAAATTAATGAAGTATGATGGACAGAACACTGCAGGTTTAGTAGTCATGGAGACTACTAAAGTCATACATAAATGTGGGTCTGATTTGTAGTTCTCTGGAACTCCAAGACTGAAACCCTCGTGGGCTATGTTGGAGGGATGGTTTGATGTAGGAGTCAAAGGTACCCATTTCTCCCTCCCTCCCCCCTCCTTCCCCATGCAGTGTGTGTTGGTGGCTGTATCCCATAATACCAGATTTGCATTCCACCCCTTTTACCTCCTCACCACTTGTCAAAGTTCAGCAGCTAGAAAGGAGGGAAGTGACTCCAAAGTGTCAGCCCTTCGGGTACAGGAGTTGTCACCCACCCTTAGGAGAGCTGTTATGCCTGTCT
The DNA here is from genome assembly GCA_013400735.1 of Pomatostomus ruficeps. NCBI lineage: Eukaryota > Metazoa > Chordata > Aves > Passeriformes > Timaliidae > Pomatostomus > Pomatostomus ruficeps. The sequence continues at coordinate 106,722 of VYZT01063361.1, forward strand.
TTTCCCAGCTGAAGAATAAAACAGCACAAAAGTTTGAGGTTCCATCCCAGATCTGATTCTTTCTAAGTCACAAGGTAATATCAACCCTAAGTAGTCCATATGCTTTCCCATCTGAGGAACTTCCCTCTTTCTCCCAATTGTGTGCTTCTGCTGCCCAGGGTACGTTCCTGGAAGAACGCGGCCTGTGTCACAGCAGATCAATGGGCACAGACCCAAGTCCCTGCTCCCAAGGATCAATATGATGTTGGAGTACAATGCTGGGGCTGGCATTGCCTACTCCTTTCAGGTCTGGCATCAATTAGCTGCAGCCTGCAAATAGAAGTGGAGCAGTAACACTCTGCAACCTCGATAACCTGTCCTGAGGAGCCTGCCAGAGTCAAGGGGCTCCTTGCTGCCACTGGAGCCAATAGACCCATTTCATTAGGCTGGAAAGGTTGATTGCATTGAAAACTGGCGTCATCTTCCGCACATGATCAGTGTAGAACTCCACAGTGGTGTGAGTCCTGAAGCTGTCTCAGGGAAGCCCCTCTGAGCTCTGAGAAAATTTGCTCAGCAAGGCTTCTGTGTAGAGCAGTCAGACCCCATATCTGTCACAGTTCTCTTGCTAAGGTCCCTTTAGTTTGCTTAGAGAAAGCTGATGAATTTCAATTTTTGCAGTGATTTTTGTTGAAATACAGACTTTCTCTTACCTTAGCAAGCATCCTCTTGTCCTTTTGTTAAAAATGACATCCTAGAAAGCAGGTAAAGACCAATATTGGAGTCTGAGATTTGGATTTCTAATTTGTTTGAAATGTTTTGAGGTATTTTTACTGAAAATACGAATACTGAACAGAAGATTATTCCACGATCTGACACAGAAAACCAGGCATAACCAGAGTATTCAGAGATAGCCTTATTCTCTGGTTCGTGGTGACAGAGCAATAACTGGTCTATTAAGTATTCAGTTGCATCTTCTTCTGTAAACCCTTCTGTCTCTCTTTCATAGTCATCTTCTGTGGGCCATCTTCCGTAACATTATTTTTCACGTCAGAATGTTGGTTTCAGAGAAGGAAACCTGCTGCCACAGATGAGAACTTCCACTGCTAAACAGAGAGATGAGGACAGAAGGATGTGAAGATGCTGGGCATGTAGAGCAGCTGCTCTCTTAAAAAAGCCCTTTAGCATACACTTAGCCACATCTTTCTCAGGATGTGGCTGTTGTGGCATCTCAGCTGTATGTGCCCAGCACCAGGTCAGTGCCTAGCATCTTGTGGGTAACTGCAGGGCGCCTGTGTTGAAGTAGGAACTCTCCTTGAAGCTGGTTGGCTGATTTTTCACCTTGCCCACTTCTTACAGGTTCATGTGACAGGCCTAAAAGGGTTCATGTGTTCTCATTATGTCTAATTCTTAACACGTATCACAGCTCTGTAGCTCCTGTCTCCTTTGTCCTCTGTGCAGATATCTTCTGCAGCAGTTTTACAGGAAATGAATGAAAGAAGGGATTTAAAAGTCTGAAGTAGGAAGAGAGGAGGATGTGAGGGAACGTCTCAGGTTTGGGAGGGCTGTTTTGTATTTTGAAGTGCTCTTCCAATGTGCACAGGGTTCTTGGTGGGAAGGGCACAGTGAAGAGCTTTCTCTTTAATACAGTGTGTGTTTTATCTCCACAGACTTCTTGCAGACTTAGTTTAAAGATCTTAGCTCAATACCATTAGTGTATCTCTGCTGAAGGCCCTTTATAAAATTGATTAGAAAGTGGGCTTTTGCATGTGTGTGTGTGGGCTCTAATCTGATTTGAGTCCGAGATGGTATCTTTAATTCAGTGCATCGTGGCAACTAACTCACGAACTTCACCGAGAGTCAGAGCCCCTAATTTGGTTTGAGAATACATTAGCAAAACGAGCTCAGAAGGCCCCTTT
>VYZT01063366.1:0-27282 GCA_013400735.1 Pomatostomus ruficeps
TCCTAATGCAAAAGCCCTAATCAGATCCTAAGAATAATTATCAGTAGACAAGATGAAGAATCCCCTGTTTATCAATATCCAAGCTTTATATTTGTAAAAGAACTGTTGATTAGAATTTTTCATTTGCTTTGTTTTAGGGACTGGCACACAGCTATTTGTGTAAAAAAATATGTCCCTAGAGGCTGTGAAGAACTGAGACAAACTGGTGGTGAAATCCATGTCTTACTCATTTGAAAGAAATCTTAGAAAAAATGCATAGCAAAACTTCAATATATTCCAACCCACCTTCTACAAGGACATTTTGAAAAATACGAGTATCATTACAAGTAATACTGCTGGTATTACTTTTCAAGGGGAAAAAAAACCACCACAATCTCCACAGAACCATGTCTTCTGTGAGCACAAGTGTTCAGCCTCCTCCTATACGGCCACACTAAATCAGAGCAGACTTTTATGCAGATTGTGTTAGAAAAGGAAAGGAAGAACTGAATTTGATGCCACGCTTGCTTTTGTATTTTTAACTGGGGTTTGGATTATTTTTTTTTTAAATTATATTGAAGTAAAATTAAGAAAAGGGAAGATGTCATATGCAGGATCACTAATCAAACACAGCCCAGATAATATGCACCATGTCTTGCTCAATGGGAACTAATTACTATAACATTAGCTTTGCAGTGTTTAAACAACCATTTCATTATATTTTTTTCTACACTGATTAAATTTTCTCAGCATTTATAATGCATCATTACATCTGCTTTGTGCACAGATAATGCACAGCATAGCTGCTCATTAAAACTTCACTGCTCCCCTTCATCATTTTAAATAAATCTAATTTGAATCATTTGCATAAAGTTTTTTAAAAAATTGCTAGTTCTTTATTAACACCACACCTTAGGTGTGAAGTGACTAAACTCGCCACTTGCCAAAAGCAGGGGTTTTTTTCACTTTGAAGGCCTCAGGGAACTACACATGCCAGAGGTAAATAAGAGTAAGCTCTAGTCATGAGTATTGGTACACTAGAGCAGCCCACAGGCAAAAATGCCATGAGCACATGATGTTACTGCCATTCTCCTTGTTGCTATGGCATTTTGTCTCAGGGGTGCCGTAATGGACAAAAATTAAAATGTTCCTCTTGTGGTTCTAATAATCTTCCTGGAAATGAAGAATACTTCAGAGAACAACTAAGGAAATTACTTGTTGAAACTCTTTCAAGAAGAATTTTATATTCTCTCCAGTAAAAAGCTACACTGTACCAAGTGTTGTACAAGAGGGTTCCAGTGAAATTTTTGAGTCTGTGGGGGAAAAAAGCCACTTATTTTTTTTTTTTGTTTTAAACTAAGGAATGAAAAAGTCTAGCTAATTCCTTTAAACCACTGTGAAGCGATAATTTATATTTTTAATTATTGACCATGCAAGACTTTATTAAGGAAAAACAGATATTTATTTCTCCTTATCATTTATGCTATCCTTTTTCCACCTTTCCTAGATGTCTTACTTTATATGTATGAACGCCACATATTCTACTTGGACAACATAATTCACTGCCAGGGAAGACAGATCTGGGGGTCCTGAAGACCCTGACTCCCAAATACATAATTGTGGATTACCAGGAGTTTGAAACTCCATTTCAACTCACAAAGCATTATGAATTTTGGGGGGAACTTTGTAATCAGAGTAAAAGCACTCTTCTGGAGGACATAAGAATAAAATATCCATCTTTTTTCTTCTCTCCACCAGGAAGTTATAAATCTTGACAAACAAGAAGATGCAATCAAAGCCAGGCTCAACTTTCAGTGACATTGGCGTAAATCTAAAGAATCTTCTCTCCCTTTTAAGGAGTAAAGGTAGTAGTATCCAAAATGGGGATTTGCCCTTACATGTTTAACATTTCTTTTATTTTAATTAGAATAAATGCTAAAATGGGGTGCTAAAGAAGATGTTAAATTTATTTCCATTCTAATAACTATTCTTTGATTATTTTACTACTGCAGTGAACCAAAATTATCAAACAAATATTGTTAAACTGACTATAAATTTTCCTGATCAAGATACCGTATTACCCCAGACAGAATCCAAATAATGAATGATATTGTCAGAATAGTTGTGCAAACAGATGGTCACTCCCAAGGAATTATCTTATAACACAAAACAGTGAATTGGACAAATGATGGAAATATATTAGAGACTCATTTAAAACATCACTGTGAAAATCACTTGTGGTTAATAATGAACATTTCTAACTGAGTAATATCTTATTTTATTCCAAAAGGGATGTTGTTGTTTTGTTTGTTTCTTTATCTTTCTTTTCAATTTCAAAGTCCCCACAGACTACTTTCCTCCTGTGTACAATGTGATCTGTGCTGAACAGACTGGTTTCTCCTTGCTCTGTAGGCACTTCACAGCAGAAAAAGAAAATTATCTTCCATTCTTTCTACAGAAACAAATATTTTCTCTTAGAAAGAGTTAAAGATTTTATCTGCTGTAAAATATAACTCATCCTCTATCTTCTCCTCAAAGAGAACATGTCTGTCCGGAATATTTTTGATGGGAATTAAGCAACACCACCATTATATTAGATATACCCATATATTAACTAGATAACAGTAGAAGTTTTATATCAGATGTGAAAGCCCAGCACCAGTTTCAGCTTGATGGGCATGCTGCTAATAATTACTCTTCAACAATATTTGTCTCAGAGAAGATCACTCCTTCATCCGCAACCATCTTTTTCTGAAGGCAGAAGTTCTCGGAGTGTTTTTCCTATATACATAACTATTTCAAAACAAAGGGCTAGCCTGTGAGCAAAAAAATAAAGAAATAAATACTCCTTTCCACTTTCCTCCTCCATTTTCCAGAGAAAACTCTGTTTGAAATAAATCCAAATAAATCAAATACAAAAAAACAAAACCAAAACCAAAACCAAAACCAAAAACAAACAAACAACCCAGAAGATTGTAAAGAACACCAGAGAATAACCTCTGTCTCTCTGTCTTAAGACTCAGAACCACTTTGCAGTGGTCCTGTAATGACATAAGCTTTTAAAATCATTTCATCAGATATATTTACAAGTTTCTCTTTTGAAGAGAACAGCCTTCTTCAGATAGCTTTACTCCCCTGTACCTTCAGCTGCCAGAAAATAGGAGGCAGGAAACAAGAGTCTTAAGGGCCAAGCAAGCCATGGAACTTTCATCTTTCAGATCATGAGACCAGATCCTTCAGTGGTGAACAGCACAGCTCTCCAGACAACACCACCTTCTCTTTCTGTGTAAACAAAAGGAGAGACAATGTCCTGGGGCTCATTTAAACTCTTTAATGGAGCTAATTCTTCCAGTTTGCCCCTTCCTTTCCCTTGAAACAATTTTATTTCGTTTTAGACTCAGAACAGCCCTCCCTCACACCAGAGGGATTAACAGGTGCTTTTCCACAAAGGCCACGTGAGCTGATCCTGTAGCAGGGCAGCAGAGCCAGGGCATGTCTGTCTCCGAGGGAGCACACATGTCCACTCTGCCACAGGTTCCCGTTTGAAACTTGTAGGATTGGGAGATGAGCATCCTTTGTCCATTGGTGACAGTAATAACTACTGCTCTTAGTAAAGCTAAGAAGTCCATGCCAGTGACGGTTTTCTTCCTCATGTTTGTTTGGTTTTATTCCTTTAAGCCTTCACAGAGCAAGTGGAAAGGAATAGACAAATTATGTGGGCAAAAGCTGGAAGGAATCAGACTACATATAGAAGGAATCAGACTACAATAAGAAGACACCAGTCAGGAAATTCATCAGCTCTTTAATTAACTCTGTGAAAGAGATCAGGAACATGTAATCGTAGCACATTGGATGCCATATAATTTTCCAGTACAATTTTGCATCAAAATCATTCCTGCTCAACTACAACCAGTGTTTTATTGAAAGAATGGCTAAAGGATAGTGCCTTCATTACTCTCATCAGTTTTCTGAGCCAGGCAAAACTTTGCAAGATAGGTAGATAGATAGACAGACAAATAGATCAATCCTGATATATAATTCAGGTTAAATACTTACGTTCTCCCTACCTCACTACCCTGAACTAAGTCAGTTACTTTTCCTGATCACACTTTGGCCCACCTAGCTGTTAAAGATCCTTAACAGCTGGTACACTGTATTATTTTTTATTTACTCGCAGGTATCCTACAGTTGCTACATTGACCTGCAAAATTTCAGTGAAAGAAAGAAAGGTGTATATAAATGTATGAACAAAACATAACAATAAATGTATGAACATAAATGTATGAACAAAACATGAACAATAAATTCAGTCTGTGAATTTGAGGCCAGATTGTAGGATATTATGAAGGATAGCTGAAATTCATAGAGATTAATTTAATATGCAGAGTCAATAAATATCATAACCAGCTTGGTTAAGAAATAGAAGTAGTAGAAGTTCAGCTAAAGATAAATTTTAGGGCATTTAGCTCTGCTTTTTCTCACATACCTGTTATCTCCACATCTTCTGATGAAGTCTTTCCTTAATGCAATTGCATCCACTGTTCAAAGAAACATCCCAGAGTCTCCTGGGTCTTTTCCATTATGTGCAAAATTCCTATTCTGTTGTGCTTGGCTTTACCACCCCTAGGGTAACTATTTATCATTTGCTAGACACACACCAAAAAAACCCCAAAACTAAACAAAACAAAAAACAAACACAGCCCCCCCCCCCAACAAAAACAAAAAGAACCCAAATAACAAAGAAACACCACCTTTATCTTTCTTGTCTACATTTGGCATAGCAGTGCTGGACTCCAAGTATTTGGCTATAACAGATTCCATTGCACACTGTGGCCTCCTCAGGAGACGTTGCTAGCTAAGTGACACAAACAGGGACAGATTAAAGAAGTAAAAGAGAGCATCTTTAGCACAAAGGTTTTTTGAAAACCTTGCCTGAATCTGAAAGGAAACTTTCTAGAGCAAAAGTGCATTTAGAATACACAAACCAGGAAAGAAAATACTTGATAATAAACTAATGCATTCTTAATTAAAATGCAATTCCATTGTGGTTTGACCCTGGCCAAACAGAAGCTTCTCATAGGACCCATCTTTGTGGCCCCCTCCCCACTACTAAAACCACAACATATTCTAATGAAATCATTAGTTTGGTACTGGAAGAAAAGTTTTCTTTAGTGAGTATAATATGGTGTTATCTGATGCTAAAATTCAATTACTATCCTTATGGGAAAAAAAATCAGATGCAATTTATCCTATTCATTCCCTTGTGGATAAAAAGCAGAACAGCTGCCAACTGAAATTTGTCTCTACATATCTGTGTTTGCACAAAAATGCTTCTCCTTTTCCCACCTATTTTCCTCATGGCTTTCATCTTGTCTAATCATAACATTATCATGATTCCTGGGACTTAGCTAGGCCAAGGACATGAACTTGGCGTAACTGAACAAGAGTTTAGTGGCATTTGGCCCATTAGTGCTCAGAACTTTGTGGAACACTTCAAAATCAGGGGCAACCCCTTCAATGCTTTAGACAGTAAAATTCAACTGTGATACAATTTAAAAAAAAATTAATCTCTGAGTCAAGCTTAACCAAAAAAACTGAAGACTTAACAAAATAAAAACTTAGGCCAGGCAATAAGCCAAGTGTAATTGCAAACAGTCCACTTCTCACTTGGCAGGAATAATGTAGCACTGCCAAGAGATCTGTCAGATTTAGGACAGGTAAGGCTGACTCACAGAGGATCAGCAGGTGCTGTTTTACAAGAACCTCATCTCTACTTCTAGCAGGCTCTTTGGAGTTAGGCTAGAAAATAATTCAAATAACAAAAAAAAAATTAAAAAGAAAAATAAAAAAGAGTAAAATGAATGTTTTAATGTTTTATTATTGTTCTGTTCTACTAAGGAGAACAGAAATAAAAATAGAATTTGGGGCAGAGACAGCAGCACATTATGGTAGTGAGCACATTCATTTCTTTCTGAAAGATAATACTATCTGTCAACATCCAGCCCATAAAGGGTTTCATATGCTGCTGTTCCACTTCCTCACATTCATGCTGAAAAGATGAGAAATTGTTTTCTAGGGGCACAAAGCCAGAAATCATTCTTTCTATGTAGGTTACCTTAAGAATGAAAAAGGTTAGCAAGCCCAGCAAGAAAGTAAGGAGTGTTATAAATGGGAAAATGAAAAGAGATGTGGGCAAAAGCAGTATTCACAATGCATACTAGACACAACCTACCAAACAGTTTCAGCAGGGGCAGGAAAATTTGGTTTAGTGTAATGATCTGCATTCATAGAAATTCCCACAGGGAGATGTCAGGAAATCAAACAAACAAAACTTTGCTCTCATGCACCATTTTAAATGTTACCACACCCAAAACCAGCCCGCATGAAAATTTTCAGATAGAGTTCAAGTACTACTTCTAAAAAAGCAAAGTTACCCATGGAAAAGGACTTGCATCAAGATCAGCAAAGCACTCTGTCAGCTACATATTCTGTGCCCAGAATTTCTCAGGGTTCTGCATGAGAAAACAGCAACCAGTGGCTTGTGCTAGGCTTTGCTATCTGTGCCTGGCGGTGACTTAGGTGTACAAGTCCAGAGCATTCTGCAACACACACTGACTGTGAGTGCAACACCGAGCACTAGCTCTTCAGACCTCACTAGATGACATCCCCAGCATAAACACAGTGCAAGTACTAAGTAGCAGCAGGGACACACAAAGTTTAGAATTTTGTGACCCAGATTTGGTACCACAGACTTTGGTGTGGATCCTTCATATCTGCCTGATATCTTTTCGCTCTGGGAAAAGGATGGCTGCTTTCTATCAGTGTGCAAGCAATGCAGTACTGGGGAAATTAAAACCTTGCCCATTTTGTATTTGTGAAGTGTTTTAACTGCTTGGGATTCCTGTATTTTAAGTAAAAATATAAAGCAGACACCAGTACCTAACAGCACAACCATCAGAAGTCCTATTTTACATAAAAGAGAATCCCCAGGTACTTGGAAACTGCTTGGATTGGATGTTGTCTTAGATCAAAGGGACTGATGTTGGCAAAACCCTTTTTCAAACAGAAAGTCACTCAATTGCTCAATTAAATTGAGCTCTATTGCCTTGTTCCCGAAGTTGGATGCGATCTTCACTGGAACTGTAAAATTGGAACTATGAGCTATTCAATCTCATACATTCCGCAAAATACCTACACAAAATCACTGAAATCTTTATGCTCAGGCTTCTCCATATTTAAACAGAATAATGATATGTACACTTCTCTATCAGAAGCCATAGCCACTCAAGGATCTCAAACACAGTCACCTTCTTGGTTTTTTTCCATTCTTTGTGCTGTCTCTCGAAGTATAGATCACAAAATATACTTGTTAACACCAAACAGACTAAAACCAGAGAAAGTGAAAAACATTTCATTAAAAATTCTAATGGCCATATTGACACTGAACATAGTAGGACACGATAGACTAATTTCATTTCTTCCACTTATCATATTTTCAGCTTCATCTACACATACAGAGGTCCCAGATGTACATTTTTCTTTGAAGCTTTGGGATATGGAAAAAGCCTGAGTTTTTTTGACTGGTACTCAGTTAAGCCCTTTGTTTTCAACTGAACACATTATAATTTATATTCATTTCACTTTCCCATTCTCAGTCTCATGGGAAGGGGAAAAAGCTAGTTGAAAATTTGCATCTGACCACTCTGACAGCTGCTCTCAGGCAGGTTTTTCAATCTAGCATGATGTACAATTTTTTCTGGTTAGTGAATAAGTATAATGTTACTTTTCAAATTCCTTAAAGGGGTGGCACTCTTTTATTTTAAAAGAGTTGAAACTGCATGGAAAGGGACCTGGGTGTCCTGGTTGATGGTGAGCTGAACATGAGCCAGCAGGGCTCTGGCAGCCAGGAGGGCCAAGCGTGTCCTGGGGTACATCAGGCCCAGCATCACCAGCCGGGCAAGGGAGAGGATTGTCCCGCTCTGCTCTGCACTGGGGCACCCTCAGCTCGAGTGCTGGGGGCAGTTCTGGGTGCCACAATGTAAGATATTGAGCTGTGAGAGAGTGTCCAAAGGAGGCCACGAGGATGGTAAAGGATATGGAGGAGATGCTGTGTGAGGAGCGGCTGAGGTCACTTGGTCTGTTCAGCCTGGAGAAGAGACTGAGGGGAGGCCTCACTGTTGTCTGCAACTTCTTGTGAGGGGAAGAGAAGAGGCAGGCACTGATCTCTTCTCTCTGGTGAGCAGTGACAGGACTTGAGGAAATGGCATGAAACTGAGTCAGGAGAGGTTTAGGTTGGATATCAGGTAAAGGGTCTTCACCCAGAGGATGGTTGGGCACTAGAACAGACCCTCCAGGGAAGTGGTCACAGCACCAGCCTGACAGAGCTCAAGAAGTATTTGGACAATGCTCTCACTTGAGGTTCCTGGTTCAGGAATCCAGGTCCTGGTTCTACACAGGACACTTGAGACTGTCCTGTGTAGAACCAGGAGCTGGATTCAATTATCCTTGTGGGTCCCCTCTAACTCAGGATAGTCTATGATTTCATTCAATGGTGTGTGATATGTAAGAAATAAATTAAAACCTCATAACAAATTACTGAGTGTTATAAAGCACATAAATTCAGTACAAGTTCTGAAGTTTGTCCAAGTGTTTAATTTTCTTTCCTATATAACGTGATATAGAGAGTAGAACATTTTATCCCACTGAAATTTTTTTCTTCTGGAATTTTTTTACGGTCCTGTATACACTTCTGGATTCCTTTAAAGATAATTCATCGAGTGGTTAATGCTTAGCTGACAGATAGATTTGCAGGATTAGAATGTCAAAATCCAAAACTTGAGGATATATTCACACAGTTTTGAACAAAACTGAATGAAAAAGGAGGAAAAACACAAAGGAAAACTATAGGAAAAGATAAACTTTAAAAATAGCAGAGTTGTTCGCTCTTGGGTTTGGTTTTTTTTAATAGGTCTGTTTGAATCTGGTCTTGTCACCACATTGAAGTTTAAAGATCAACTTGCTTTATCTGTTTCTGTGTCTTTCTGTAGTCTTTCTCCTCAAATTCACCTCTATACTGCAGCACAGTATGATACAACCTCCTCTCACTCTTCCTCTAGTCCTTCCCCAGCATCCCCACCTCTCTTCAGTGGACTTCAGCAGTGTTTCTGCCACCAGTCCAGATCAGCATCTACCAGAACTGCAGAACTCATTTCAGCATAGGAAAAGGTGGAGAAAGGGTGTAGAAAACCTCACCATAAGATTAACTAGACTGCAGGTTTCCAAAAGGTTTGTAATTTGGGGATTTCAACCGGATGTAGGCTCCTAGACTTCTGGTGCATGTCTGTCACTGTCCGTCCAGTGAAACTGATGATTACTGCAGAATGAATTGCTCTCTATGCATCACTTAAACAGGGAAGAGCCAAAGACTATCAAGCATCCCAGCATTGCCACGATTCAAATAACTCCACAGGCTATGACCAGTCCCCATGGAAATTATTTTCTTCTTAAGGAGATAGCTGCATTGATGAGCTGCAAAATGCTTGAATCAGATGTCTGCTTTCAAATCTGCTACTTCTGGCAAGACTTTTGAAAGTGACCTCAGGGAGCAGTTCTGGACAAGTAGGAGAATCCTCTATAAAAGTTTATAAGAAGTCATTCCTTAAACATATCCTACGTTGTACTTGATCATTTTATGCATTTTCCGTAATGTCCGACTCCCTCTCTATGAGCTTCACCTCACTAAGCCAGAAATTTGCCAGGTATTCACAGATATTTTTTCACTTGAACTTCTCTTGTAAACTGGGACTGGGGACTCTCAGGTATTTTGGACAGCAGAACACGAACTCATTGCAGGTCTGCTCCTTTTCATATCACTGGCAGAGTGTATAAACAAAACAAAACAAAACAAAAGCAGGTTTGCTTATTTTCACATCCATTTACAATGTAGAAGGAGTTAAAATAACTGGGATTTCCCTTCTGTAAGCAATGAGTCAATCATAGGTGACATCAGTCAGCAGAGACCAACATGAGCAAAGGCTAGACCTAGGGTAGAACTGAGTCACTGGAATACCTAATCTGTGCATCTCAAAGGAACCTCACTTCATTTCTTATTTCCCAGAAGTGCAAGTCCCAACACCAAGCAAGGACAGGCCTCAGCTGAGGGACCATCTTGTTGATCAAGAAGAGCCTTAACAGACCTCTGAGACAAGCTGAGTGATTTGAACTCAGTGGGTAAAGGGCAGTGTTATTTAGCTACACAAATGGCAAAGTCAAAGCTTTAGGAACACATACAATGAGAATTTCTTCACTGTTCACATCCCAGATTTCAAAATCATGTGATGAAGCACTTGCTGTGAAATAAAACCCTGCCCTGGACAGGCTCCAGGCTCTAAAACAGGTGCTAATGACACTAACTGAGTCACAGTAGAAATCTGAAGTCTTGCAGGGTAGTCATAGAACAGCAAATGACAAAAAATAAGAAAATACTAAGAAATTATATAATTTATCTGAAATGTATCAAGTTTATCTATAAAGCTCCTTAAAATAGGTTTCAAAAGCAGCACTTAGGTCACTCACACCATATACAAACCTGTTCTATTAGAAATTAGAGGTTAAAGCAAGGTGATTGATTAAGTATCTTATTCTTCCTTCCAATATCACAAACACTGGATCGTGACACTTTCCTATCTCATCCCCATCTGCCCACAGTTTGCCATCTTTCTTTGCTTATTCATATCTGCCAGGAAAATAGCTGAAAGTCTGGGGAGAGAGTGTAAAATCTGGACTGTAAAATCTGCCAATCAGTGTCAGGAATGCAACACATGAACTCACATAGACACATTGTTAGTTTCTATGTATCTATGTAAATGAATTAATGGAGAAAGACATAATTATTTTTTTACTTTTTTTTAAACTTATTTTTTACTTTTTTATTTTTCTTTCCCCCCCCCTTTTTTTTTTTTTTTTGTGCATGATCCTTTAAGGGTAGAAAGCAGAATGCTAAATCAGTACAGCAATTCACCCAGGTACACAGGTCTTCACCTCCTACCATTGAAATTAACAGAAGTTTTGTTAATTTGACTTCAGTGATATGAACGTATACTGTAATATCTGAAGCTTCATAGATGTATGCAAGAAATGTCACAGGGGAGTATCAGAAAACCACTGTAATAAGTCAGCATATCCTCAAGTAAAATACACAGCTCAAATATCAGATGTGTTCCAAAGCACCTGTATCAAAACCTGATTTTGGAACAGTCCCCTTGAATTGGTCATTTCTCCCCCAGCAAACGCATTCAAAACCCTGCATCATCCATAAGTCTGAGACCTATAAATATGTTGAAAAGGTCATGTCATGCAGCAGTTGCTGAAGGGATACTACGAAAGGCCACAAGTAATAAGTCATGCAGGAAAAATTTACTCACTAATCTAAACACTCTTAAAGTCCTTCTTTGCAGAATGGCAAAATTGCTCGCAGGAGCAGTGGCTGCCCCTGTCTAGTTAACACTTTCAGTACCTTCCTTTTCAAAGTAGTCTTCTGTGACATGCTGTTTGGTGCATTTTCATTGTTGAGTTGGGGCTTTTATAACTACAGAAGCAAAGAGGATGAGAATTGGCATAGGTACATTTTAGCATGGCAGTTACCTGGTTTTTCCAAATACAAAATATGTATAAGGTATCCGTGACATAATTTCCAGTGGCTGTCACAATAGTTTCAGCATACGGGATATCACAAATAGCATGACTTGTGCTTTGTCAACAGTTTTAATTTACCTATGTACTATTTCATTGCAACTCTATCACAGTACATTTGATGTCACAAACATAAGCAAAACTGGCTTCCCCTTACCTACTACAAAATAACACCAAAGAGAGATATCTCTGTGGTGTAAGGGTTAGCTCCAGAAATGCGTGCAATAAATGCTCTCAAAGCATTTTTTGTCTCTTGCAACAAGGCATGGATACTGGAAACTCATCTTGGATACAGACTATCTTTTTGCCATAGAAAGCGTATTTAGAAACAAAGTGTATGGAACAGCAGCTTACCTCACGAGATAAAATTATGTGAATATTTGCTTTGGCAGAACTCACATGGAACAGTTTACTGTTTTGCAGGAAATTTTTGAAGATAAAATAAGGTTTGGCTCATCAAAAAAAAGTAAACTAAACTTCAACAGTAAGCAACCTAGGAAATTAAAGTTTCTTTATTATTATTATCTTTGCTGTTGTTTCCACTCAGTGGCACAGATCATTTAAAATTATAACCAGTAGTCGAGCTAAAAGAAATCTCCTGATAAAGAGCAGCTTTACCAGAACTATATGCTGCTGTTTTAAACTTTCAAATGCAAATGACACGAGACGGGAGTATCTGGCTGCAATAGTGCCCCCAGGTGATGTCCTTGCTTCAATTCGGTTGTCCTGTGCACCAGTGCTGCAACAGCACTGAGAGGGACAAAATAGAGTTCATCCCCTGGAAACTCTCTGATGCACATACAAATCCCGCTTTAGCACCAGAAATGAGCAGACTGTAGGTGGGGGATGTGAGGATCCATCCGGATTGGTCTCTTTCCCAGTCCAGTGGCTTTGACAGGAAAAGGAATCAGCTTCTGCACAAAGCACAGCTGATGGATGCTGCACTGAAGCCTCATCCTGCCGGGCATTCTCAACTAGGTTAAGGACAAGGAGCGTGGTTTGGAGGAGACTATTTTGGGTTTTTTCCTGTTAGACTGGAGAATGGAGGAAATAAGGAATGAGCTCAGTGGAGAGGAGAACACTTCAAAGGAAGATATACTGAAAGCAAGTTTCATGAATTTGCTACAGTATTACACAGGTGCTGCTCTGTACATCCTCAACAGATGTTTCACATAAAAGCATTTATTTTGCTACCAATATTCACCAAGTAGAAAAATACTTTTAAAAATTATCATGACTATGAAACCTAGTGTGGCATGAGTAACATTTGGAATGCATCCACCTCATTGTTCAAGAACTGAAACATTCCTGTGGTCACCTCCAAGACTATGCTATTGAAAGTTACCTGATTGAGTACTGGAGGTCTCTAAGTGTGCACTGCTGGTTTTGCATACATTTCAGTGGCCTTATAATCCTATACAACAGCAGGCGTATCACCAGTATGCAAGTACACCAGAAACAGATCTCACTTCAACACATAAAACACATTTTCAGCCTGTGCACAGGGACAGATTCTGAAGCTGCAAGTGCTCAGGACCTTACAGGACAAAAGTCCTTTACCCTTTAAGCAGTGTGATATCCTTCAGACCAGTAGAGACGCACAGATTCCATTTCAGACATCAGGATTTGGGTTTGTTTCGTTTGGTGTTTGGTTTTGTGTTGGTTGAGGTTTGGGGGAAAGGGGAGGTTGGTGGTTTTGGTTCGGTTTTTCGGAGGGGGGCATTGTTTGTTTATTTGGGAATTTTTCTTTCTTATTTTGGTTGGTTGGTTTTGGTCAGTTTGAATTCAATAGGGAATAAAAGTGTATTTTTCACTTCTTGTAAAACCTGTCATCTTAAAAATTGTACAGTTGAAAGTCTGATTGCTCCGAACACTTAGTCAAAACTAGGAATCCTCAGCTAGCTGCTACATCTTAGTAAGTGCGAAAAATGTTTTAAACACCTACGATTCCAGCTGTCTGTGTAATTTCCTTCCATAAAGAGAACTCAGGCCAGCTGTAGTTTGCTGTTTTCTAACCACTTAATAAAAGCATCTGGAAGAGCCATCTCCTCTGTAAGATTAACTGGCTGGTTGACAGTGCCCTCTAATATGAAGCTTCTGCTCAGGAAGGGATAAAATAGCCAGGGGAGCTGTGTTTTGATTGCTCTTTACTTGTGTTACCTAGCAAACTCAATAGACATTTCGGGCCTATTTATTTATATATAGACTAGATTTTTAGTCATGTGGAAGCTGTGTTGACACCACTTAAACCCAACTGGCAACATTAAAATCATTGCCATTTGGAACATAATACTCCTGCTACTCATGGCACTCCAAGTGCAACAAATTTGGACATTAGCCTCTGGAAAGAACCAAAGAAATTAAAACAGGCCCTTCAAAGCTCAGAATTTATCTAGCAATTTTCAAGTCAGTCAGAAAAGACACAGTCATGAAACAGCAAAGAAGCAATTTTTTCCAAGCTTTGAATTAACTGTGAATGCCACTGCACAACAATACTCAGAATTAATGCAAAGGCTGGCAGGGTTGCTTGAGGTGATTGGATAAAAACACATATCCATTAGGACTTTTCCATTTAGTACAGCGTTAATGAAGTACAGCATTTTCCCATGCAGAGAGGCAGGATCTGCGCTATTTTCAGGCTGTTTTTCGCTCTTAACTGCTGTTTTTTGCTCCAAGCGCAAAGAAGTACTTCAGCTGCCACCTCCTGGCTAACCAACCCTACTGCACTGCACCGGGCTGGTTTCCCATCTGTCTTCCTCAATCCTGTTAACAGACATGAAACAGGTACCCCTTTAAGTGGACTCTTATCTTAATCCAAATAGGTACTTTACTAACTGTATTTTCCACCAGTAGTTCAGGCTGAAAAACAACACTGTATTTTCAGCCTCGATCTCTGAAGTTTGCATGCAGAGGAAAAGACTAGGAACTTGGATGTAATATGGAAGTGACAGGTCCAGGGAAGGATAGGACAGGTACTGCAGACCCTGAACTAGAGGGATTTCTGTTCTGCTATGGGCTGCATGTCCTGTAAAGTCTAGCCTTCATGGGGATTGTCAGGGAGATAAGAAGAGAAATCATGGATGATTTTACCAACACGATGGGATAAAACTAGTCATTAAATAACACAGGTGGAATACAGGTTTGTGGTGAGGAAGAGAAGGGTATTTATACACATATTTTTTCATTTCATTACTGTCATGACCTCAGCTTCCAGGTAAGGCAAGATACCATAGTCACTCTGAATCCAGAGATAGGTGGTAAGAATGAAGTGAATGTCTCTGGGTGACCAGCACATTAGAGCAGAGAAGCTGGAGCCTTTGAAATTCTGCATCTTGTTTACATGGGACTATGACCCTAAAGTAGATGGAAACAAAACAAGGATTTGGAGTCTCTTTGAACAGGAATTTGTAGCTGCATCTACCTAACTATCTACTGAAACACCCAAACTGAACTATAGAGAAAATGCTTATGATAAATAAAGGTATTTCACATTGGTAACTCAGACTAAAACTAAGAATTATAGGATTCAACTTATAAAACTGGAATAAATAGAACAAAAAACCTGTCAAAAACCTGAACCTCCTAAGATATTACATTTCAATTTGACCTCATACTGTAAAAGTCAAAAGAAACTGAGAACATGATAACAGACCTCCTTACTTATCAGCCCCTACTTATCAGCTCCCTGCTTATCAACTTGACTCTGCTGGACAAGGCACGGATCATAGTTGAACATTTAACCTAAAGAAAGCATCATACTTAGTTAAAAACAGGCCTGTGGAGAATGGAAAGTCACAGGTACAACTCCATGTATACCCACAGCCATCAGCAGTATCTAAAATCTCATCAACACAAGTCTTCAGCTTGGGGTATTCTGTCATTGTGAAAAAAATACCTCGCACTCTCAGAAAATGCAAATACCTCAGGCAAGGCCATGGCTGCATGCTCTATTCAAAACCTCTGTTGATGGACGAGAAGGCCAGAGCAGCAGAGCAGCAGACTTAATCCCTGGGTTTTTAAACAGGTAGCACTATTTCATCATACCATATCACAATGACTTCCAGCCAAGCCAGACAACACCTACATAAAAACAGGACAATACAACAAAAATTGCTTGCACATTTGAAGTTTCCCTTTTGCACTCATAATCTCCCTTCTAATTTTCAGTTGTTGTGGCTTTTTTCTTTTCTGAGTTTTGATGTTGATTTATCCAGTGCTCTGCATCAGTGTTTGTCTCTGTGTAAAACAGGCTGGGGATCTCTGGCTTAAAAACATGAAGATTGTTAAAATACTAATATTGTCTCCTGAAATTCCTAATATCTTAGACAATAAGAAAAGACGGGAAAATCAGCACCAGCAATCAACATCAGATGGGGAAATCAACAAAGCAACGTGGTAAGAATCAGCAAAACAGGCTTAGAAGGTTTATCTGAGAACAGGACAGTCGCTTACTTACACTAACATCACATGCTCTCAGGTTTCTAACACTAATCATCATCGTTTCATTCCCATCCAGCATTTATTCACCACTAGTCCGTACTCACAGACTCCTTCCTCCCAGTCCTGACATCAGTCTCTTAAGAAACTCCTGACTCTCCAGTTCCAGCTGAGCTCTTCCCCTACCTACTGCCACCTTTGCCCCATGATCTAATAAAGGCAATTTTGTTTATCAGCAAATTCAAAGTAATTTTCAAAGATGGTGTTACACTCTTTTGGCCTATGCCATGCCCTGCGTAGGTTTGCATACAAGCCACAGTTATTTGCAAAAGACTTTGAAATTTTTCTTGGTGATATGAACTGTATAAATAATGTATTATTTCTTTACAAACTGTACCCAGATCTGTCACAATATTTCATAAGTTTAGGGCATTGTGACAAGGTTCTTATAAACTGTAATTACTATTTTTTAAAAATTCAATAAAACAAAACAAACCAATTCCCCTCAAATCATTTAGTCAGTTTTTGATCAAAACTTGGAAATACAGGCCAAATTGAACTAACCTCATTATCCATCTCTTTCTCTCTACTTCACTCTGCATTTCAGTCACTCATCACTAAGATGAAGCATGGTTTAAAGGAAAAAAGCTTTCCCTTCTGTCTTGGAAAAAAAAAGGGCTTGTTGTTACAAAATGCTTTTTCATTTGGGGGCTGACCTTGCTTTCATTTCCTTTCACTCTTAATCTGCACATCACTGCAGCAATGTTACTAAGGCAGGGAGATAAATATCTGGCTGTTGTAGGAAAATAACATCCAAGAAAGTACAAGCAATTTATATACAACTGTCAGGATACAAACCTTTTGAGGATTTTCCTTCTCTCCACTAGCTGTACAAGGAATCTACAACATCCTTCACTGGTGATCTTGTCACCACCTCCTGAGCTCACAGAGAACTGTGGAATGCTCGCCTTTTTTTAGCACTCTTCTAATGTACAAATTTGACACAGAAGGACAGTATCTCACTGAAGTTTCCCAAGGGCACCAATCAGTTTCCTTTCTTTCATCTACACTTGCTTGGTAGGCAGGAGTGACACCTGGTCATATGGAAGAAGCCACATCACTGTTAGGGCTCACAAACACACAAACAGCACTGGTCTGAAGAAAGTAATGCAAGGAATAAACATGAGGATGTGCTCAAAGAAATGCAATGTAACACAGCTGCAGGGTTAAATATGTACACAGATAATGCTTCTGCTTCATCATCCAATTCTGCAAGTAATACAGCTCAGAACTGATGTTTCATCACCTTGAGGAATTCACAGCTATGCAACATCAGTCAGAGCCAGATCAAAGATCCACTGCTAGAGGCAGTAACTTTTGGGTCTCAGCTTGCCATGTTTCAGAAATGCAGTTTCTCTGCAAAAGCCCGACTACTGAACTAGAAAATTCACCAAGCTGTTCCTTTCAATTAGTCATCGTGACATGCAGGATGGGTTTTAATGCTTCTCAGCATTCTGCACATGTTAGCACGGCTTTCTGAAGATCATTTTGAAGAAGCAATGCAGGAGGGAGGATCAGGTAGGTCACTGTCATTAAAAACACTTTCATTGACTTTTGCCAAAGTGAAACTGCTGATTGTTCATTAATGCACTCATCTTCTTTCCATACGGTCAAGACTGCTTCACAACCAGACCTTGAAACATCTATTCCCTTTGTTTTTGAACTTCTTGCACAGTTAGAAAAAATACATTTATTTCGTATTCTCATTAATAATCTTTAGCAGGAAGAAAATGTGTCAATTTTATTCCTGACTGACACAATGTCAAGGGGGTTTATGAACACATACATGTATTGTTTCAAAAACAAAGAAGCTTTGGGATAAAAACAAATTGCATTGCAAATCAACCTGGGAAAAAAAAAAGTCAAACTAGAACCTCTGCATACAAAATAATTCAGAATACTGATACTTAATGCAGCTTGTGATGGAACAGCTCACAAGAATATAGAGCAGGGAAGTAAAAGATGGTGTATGGATCCTCCATTTAATGACAAGGCAGAGAAGGAACAGTCACCTGCTAGCAAAGTGATAGCACTAAGAATTCTGCTATTTAGCTAGGCAATGGAAAAAGAAATAGCTTTAGGCTAAGCAGTATCAGTGTAAGAGGCTAGAGAATGAATATGAGGACAAACTTGGGAAAAATTCTTAAAGACTGTCATGTATGCCAGCTTACCCAAGGTGAAGTAAGGGGAAAAGAAAGTAAGTGGATGCAAACATCTGAAGGGAAGAAACATCAAAGGAAGAAGAATCATTTGCTGAAATAGAAAGCTTGCTATGTTGAACAAAGAGATTAAATTAGAATAAGGACATTTAATATGGTTACTACCAAAAATAGCTTGTGCTAAAATACATCAGAATATAAAATATATCACAACAGAACTGAAACTTCATAACTATTGAGAGGTAATAAAAAGATGAGAGGCAGAAAAATATGTCGCTCTGGTTTTCTCTCGACGCCTTCCCGGATAGTATACTTCCTCAAACCAGTGCGACCCCAGTGTCCCGGACCGCCCAAGGGTAGGGGGTGGTGACACCAGGAGGGCTCGAGTACGGCCCCACCGGTGGGAAGTTGGTCACGGCGTAGGGGGTATGGAGAGTAATCCGAATGAGCGCCGAAGGCAAAAGAGAGAGGGACTCTTTGTATAGACATTCTGCACCTTTATTGGGCACAGAAGGAACCCAGGGACGAAGAGCCCTGAACACCCTCTGACAGGGGTTTATAAGGGGAATTAACAACCAATCACAAGAGGGTCCAGGGGAGGAGTTAGGGAGGGTCCAGGGTCACAGATCCAACCGTCAGGAGACGGGGGAGGAGAGATGGAGGAGTCTAGGGGGGAGAACCAATCAACAGCCGAACTGAGGAGAACTCTCTAGAACAGGGGGTACATACAAAACTTGATTGACAGTTATAGAACCAATAACAGAACAAGGGGCAGGTTCAACAAAACTTGGATTAAACTATTGCCGTCTCCATCTCGGGGGGAGCTCCTTCAGACTTGGGGACTCTCCACCAGAATCCCTCCTCCGTGGTGGTACACGCCGGGGCCCCAAGGCCTTTATTGTCAATTCGTATCACCGCCACAAAAATACAAGAATTCTGCAGTGGAACTGTGGTATATTAGAAAGCACCAAACAACAGTGGTCCTACAGCACTTCTCTCCCTTTGTTTCTAACTAACAGGACTGACAATGTATTTAAAAATTGCAAACATGTAAATGCTGCATTGGTAATAAGACTAAATAAACATTTTTCTTAAAAAGCTGGAATCTTGTCAGGCCATTGAAATAATTCACACACTCTTCCACTTTGTGTAGACATATTGGGAAACATTGGCAAATGCAACCTTTTGGAATAAAAGTTTTGGGCAGTTTTTTCCTCAGTTTCAGCCCAAAAGGGAGACAGTCCCACAGCAACCACAACAACAGGACCTTTGTGACCCAGCACCACCCTGTTGTCCTGAGTTTTGCAGTTTCTCAGTGTTTCTCTTTGCTGTGATACTTTCTCACACATTCTGCTGTAAACATGGCCATGGTTTCTTGACAACTATCTATGTTTTGTTAACTGTCTCTGTTGTTTATCATTCCACTATCCTGGGTGGAGAAATATGATAGATTGATGCTTTGACCAATGGAATGGAGAGGTAGTGATTTCTACCTCCAATCCACGGTGATTTGTAAAAACATATAAATAAAGGTCAGAGGGTTCTGCCCTCTCACTTTTTGCCCTCTCTTTTGCTGTCTCTGTGTGGTCTTTCATTTGGCTCTCCCTTTTGGCTCGTCGGCCTAGTCGGCCTCATCCGTGCTACACCACCCCACCCAGGGCACACCAGAGTGTCCTGTGCATGTGAACGGAGCCAATTCCCAGGGGATGCCACCCTCCTGCAGTGCTGTGCCAGCACAGGCACTGTACCAGAAGACACTGTCGAGGGTTTTAAGCGATCCATAGCTGTTTACATTATTCATGTCATTTTTATTAAAACAGTGACAGACTGACAAAAGCTGCAGATTTTCAGACAGATATGCAGAACCAAGTGGCATAAAGCCTGTAGCCTCGCTGTACACACAATTAAAATGAACTGGCTACAGAGACAGATGTGTTCCCCCCTGACCTTAACAATGTTGATGTTTACATATGAACCTCCCCACTCGACTGCAGATAAGGAATGACAGACAATACTACAAATTAGTGAAGGTCAACAGAGCAGGAGGCAGCAGCTAGTCAATTACAAAAGCAAACCCTCCGCTAAAGCAGCAAGTTCTGTGTTTTCTCAGTATAATCAACTGCCTGAGTCATGGGGTCTAATAAAATTGACCTGTTTTTCGTTTGTCTAATTGACTGATGCCTAGAACTGCATGAACTTTAAGTGTGATAGAATTTAAGTCTTAATATCTTGTAGCAAAAGCAAACATCTAATTAGTCTGTCTTCAGGTCTAATGGTTGATCCTGCAATGTGCAGTTCTATCCAACCATGACAAAATTTTCAGTCTGAAGGTGTTTACAGAGACAAAAAAAGTTGTTTACAAGCTGTGTATGAACTCTTCTGGGTGCTAGTAAAGTTGATATAGCAAAACAGCTCTTGTGTGAAGAACAAGAATTGAATTACAAACAGAGGTTTTAAAAAAAACCCAAACAAAAAACTCTAATGCTTTCCTCAGAGATGTATTCTTTCTGTTAGAGATGAAAAAAATCATTGTTAGTTTTTTTGAAATAGCAAGGTGTAAAAATTTTCCAGATTCATTCCCTAGAATAAGTAATTTAAAATCCTAAGTAGCCTTACAGATATGTTTTTCCCTCTTAGCTCTATGGATTATCGACATAACTATTCAGACTCTAAAAGCTTCGAGATTTTAAAGGTTTGGGGGTTTTTTCCTATACACATTTCCTATATATATTGAGCTTAACTTAAACAAGCCTTCAGAGGAAAGGTCTCAGACCTTGCTCCCCACTAATGAGTAGCTGCAACAGCTGTTGCTGCTTTGTGGCCCCTCCTTTAGCCGAGACTCTTGTGTGGGCATTTTAGCTCAGACCCCACTGCTGAGCTTTAACTGACATAAAGCTGGACACTGCTTGCAGGTACTATTTGACACCGGGGTTTTCAGAGGAATCCCATACACCCAAACCTCCCTGCAAGAGCTGGTATCTAACAAAATCTGAACCCAAACCAGAAGATACCTCACTTGGCTGTGGCTCAGTGAAAAAAGTAGTTGGACATAAAAGGCCCAGGTTTACTGTTACTCAAGGTTCTATGAGCCCCCTCCCCTCCAACTACCCTCACTGAAGTTAGAAAATGGAAAGTAGCTATCAAATTCCACTATTATATCATTTTCAGTATGAGAAGACAAACATCATTAAAACTATTTTTTTTTTTTTTAAAGAGAGTAAAAATTGAAACAAACTCCAAAATTGTACTTTCTGTGTGTAACTTCCTATGCAGTCACAACAATGCCATGGAGTTTCTGCTTTGGACAAAGCAATTCCCCAGGGTTTCCACTAATGCATTCTGTTTGAAAATATATTAAAATTAAAGTTCCTCCAACAGTGCGCCACAGAGCACAGGCCCTGTAAAGGTGGTTTTCTGACACTAAAAACTATAGAAAAAGAGGCTGGAAAAAGACCTTGAAAACTCAAAGCCAAATTTTAGTCTTCATTTATGCACAGTTTGGTGACAAAGTATACACAATCTCCCTCTCTTTAACCACACATAATATTTTACACAAACACAAAAATGTTTATGCAGTTTTACATATGCAAATACAACATACAATTTAGAAAATCAACTTCCAAATTCATTCAGGTTCCCATTGTTATATTAGTACTTTCTCTCTCTAAAGCACTAACTACATTTTTTCAATGTTCTCTCTTTTTCCTGGCAAATTTACTAGTTATTTTCCTTCCCTCCCAGCGGCACGTTTACTGATGCCTCACTAACACATTTCCCTTGAAGTGATTTTGCTTCTCAACCATCTTTACATCCCCCAGTGTCATACTGCTATTTCTGGACTAAACAATGTCTTCTATTACCACACAAGAGTCATTCCCTAAGAGGCAAATCAATTTATTTGCTATTTCCCACTACTTTTACCAATAGGTTACTCATTTGGAAAACCAAAATTTGTTTTCAACATTCCTAAGAGCAGCACGCTTAAAATACACACCATGAACTCAAGTTTTTTAAACAATACTTCAAGTGTTCACATACGTCCAGAAGCAAGCAGCCACAGCTTCCAAAGAATATTAAAACAATACTTTATGTTGCCACTTAAGGCCATCTAGAGCCACAGAAAAAAGCCAAGGAAAATGGAATTCCTTTAGTCACTGACAAGAGCCTATTACATCCATTAATTGCCACAAAGAGAAACATTTTAGAAGCAAATAGACAAAAAAAGGAAAATAAGCAGACTTTACATCTCCTGTTGATCAGATTTAGTACAGTCTATAAGTCCACTTAGTTTTAGATAGGTCCACTGATAGGTCTTAGTGACTTTTCACAAATTTTAAAGCTTCTCTTGAACTAACTCCTACATAGTTTAAGGGAATTCACAACAGGCACTGGTCTGATAATCTTAGCACTGTCATATATAGTCAAGTTTTACATAAATATTTCCATTCATCTGAAAAATTGCTTGTACGATAACATCAACAAAAACTAAGCAAATATCAGAAGGCTGCACATCTATTACCCACAGCTACAAATTAAATCAAATTACTTGTTTACATTACTTTTAGCAGGATTAGTGTTCAAAAGTATGAGTTTCCCTTGGGATCTTGGAGAAATCAGAGCCCATTTCCTTTCAATGAAAGATGGTATGTTTGTACTAGACAGAATGTTAAAAAACACTAAGGCAAATTAAAATAAAAATACAGCTTCATGCATTACTAAATATGAACTGTGTTTAAACTCCTTACCAAGGAAGGAATAACATTGGTTTGGTGACACTACAATCACTTCTGATGCAGTAAAATTTTATTTTAAATAAAATTTTGTCCCAGAGACGGGCTTAACATATATTTCCTCTTGCCAACACGGTTTTGTCTCATTGTCAAAGAGGCTTTACAAAGATACAGGAGGAAAATTAGCGGGAGAGGAGAAGTCAGTGTTCCTACACATCGCCTGTGCCCTGCAGTACCTAGGTCCTGTCACACACATCTGCAGGATCAAGCATTTCCTGCTGCAGTGGGTGTGATCTGCACAGAGCTCACTGGGCTCAGGGAGGTGGCACCAGGAGGGCTTAGGCTCACTCTGACCACACTGAGCAGACACAACAACCTCTGCAAGACCTTGGTGAATATTTACACCTCTGTGCCTAAATGCACAGAGCACTGTGCACACCAGCTGCATCCCCACCACCGTGGACTTGGGCCCCTGTAGAATGCACCCATTGTATTCTACTGGAAAGGAGAAGGTTTGTTCCCAGCTTGTGTAGAGCGTGTGTCCAATGCTGGAGCTCCCTCACCAAAGGAAAGCAGACACGCCCCAAAGCCAAGGCCTGCTGTGTACTCATACAGATGACCAAAGGACAGAGTTTTGAGAAGAAAAGAGAGCACTTACATGACCTTCCAAACTCACCCACAGACATCACCTATAATACACTTCACAAATTTTCAGTTGCCTATTGTATTTTATAGTCTGGTAAGTGCTTTAAAGAAAATTATCATCTGATAAATTCTCACTTAACATCCATGAGGGCCAAAGAGGTCCCAAATGGGAAAATTAGTGAGAACTTCCTGAAGAGCAAATTTAAAACATAGCAGTTTATACAAAACTGATGCTATGGCAGCACCAATTGGGTGTTGCTCTTTTAGTTTAAGATACAGTCTTATGAACCAGAAAATATTGTAATCTTACATTGAGATATGAGATCTTTGAAGCAAAAAAAATGCATCTTTGAAAGCAATGTTAATAGAAAGTGGTTAGCACATTCAGGCAAATGAAAGAACTAATTTACATGCAATTAAACTCCAGAGACTCAGAGAAGTAATTCTCAAGTCTGGCCAATCAAACACTAGGCACATAAAAATAAGAGAAAGAATATGTTAATTTATTAGTTATGGAAAACTGGTACTCTCTTTTTGGCAACTTTTCAGACAAAAGCCAAAGGAAATATATTTAAATGCAGCTTTTCATAGAAGTAGTTTGGCATATGCTCTAATTTGGGAAGAGGGCAAGTCAAGAGAGACACAAAGGAGGTTAGAATGTAATTCCTAGAATAAAGGAGATGGTGAAAATCAAGGAAAAGACAACAAAACTGTATGATAGAGTTGCAAAATCTAAGTGCTCCTGAAGGCATTTTTGTAAAGAATAAACTATATTTGCAATTTATGACAATTAAAGTTTTTCCAAGGATAAATTGTGGCTTGAGTGAGAAACCTCTAACAAGACTGCAGACCTGATTTCTGTTTCACAGAGAGACAAAAATATATTAAGACAACAGAAAAAGGCACCAGTAAAAATACCATTTTTAATGCTGAAATTAGCTTGTTGTGCTTTTGCAGGATCAAACTTAAAGTCTGTTCCACTGAGCATCTGAGGCTAACTGGACCACTCACTGAGTTGAAAAGCACAACCACAGGATGCTAACACTGTAACCATGTTTAACATTAACTACTCTAAACTATATCTTATGCACACATGACCAGTTACCACAGCTCACTTATCAAGAAATACTACTGCTCTACAATATTTCCTGAAATATTGTTGCCCATATCATTAACTAACAATCATAAAATCATAGAATTATCAAATAAGCTGAGTTGCAAAGGATCCGTCAGGATCACCAAGTCCAACTTCTGGCCCTGCATGAGATAACCCAACTCAACCATGTGCAACTTGAGATTTAAGGACTAAAATATGTTTAGACCTATTTTGGTTTAACTCATATTTCTGAGGTTTTATTCGCTGCAGTTGAATCTGACCTGCTATGTGGAATTAATAATTTTAAAGTTAATTAACTGAAAGCAAATCAAAAGCCATAGGGAGCCTGAAGTACAGATAAGCTTTCTAAAACTGTCATTACATTTCAGAGCAATCACATATACTTTCCTGAAATGATGTCATCCTTAATAATCAATGACCTCTGTATCACAGTGTTGTAAATACTGTGTCATTTTTTATTAGAACAGAATTTTGATTCAAGGAACACTGAAATATAAACATGTCACAACTCTTTTGTGTGTCAATATGCTCTAAGTGCCATTAAATGCAAAATCCCTGGCATTACAGAGCATCATTAAAATATGTTTTGTCAAACTGAGCAGGTTTAATTAAACCTATTATATCCTAGAAGGCACACTGCAAAAGACAAGGACAGGATGCAAGAGTTATACACAATTAATTCTATTCGTAACAAAAGCTGCCAAGTAGAAATTGTCAACTTGTTTAAAAACAGAAAACTGTTATATTGCCAAGTAACAGGAAAATAATGTACAATGGTATTTCAACCAATTACCTTAGATGTGTAGTAGAATAATATAAATATAGTATATGTCAAGTTGGAAGGGACCTGCAACAATGATTGGGTCGAAATACCTGGGCCTCACAGGACTACAGAAAACTCAACCACATAACTAAGTGTCATCCAGACACCCTTTGAACTCTGTCAGGCTTGGTGACATGTGACCACTGCCCTGGGCAACACGTTCCAGTGACTGACCAACGTGTCAATGGAACCTTTTCCAAGAGTCCAGTATGCAGCTTCATTCCATTTCCCTGTATCTTATCACTGGTCACCAGATAGGGGACATCAGCACCTCCCTTCCACTACCCTCCTTGTGGAAGTTGTAAACCACAATGAGATCTCCCTGCAGCCTTCTCCAGGCTTCTCCTTTGGACACTCTCTAACAGCTCAATATTTTTTTTTGTATTGTGGCACCCAGAACTGCCCTCAGCACTCGAGGTGAGGCTGCCCCATTGCAGAGTAGAGTGGGACAATCCCCTCCCTTGCCCGGCTGGGCCTGATGCTGGGCCTGGTGCTGGGCCTGATGCTGTCAGGCTTTTCCAAGTTACTGCCTCCTGTTGTTGGCCCACGTTAGGTACTCGAAGGTTTTTCTTCCTCAGGCTGAACAACCCCAACTCTTAGCCTGTCTTCATAGCAGAGCTGTTCCAGCTCTCCAATAATATTTGTGGAGCTCCTCTGGACTCACTCCAACAGTTCCACATACTTCTTATGTTGGTCTTGGATGCAGCAACCTGTGCTGTGGTCTGTTGCTTGAAGTGTTGCACCGAAGTGTAGCAGCCCTCCATGTGCCCAAGGCACTGCCTGCCCTCTCTGGCAGAAGCCGTGGCCATTGTTTGAGGTGACTCCCAGAGGTACGAGGCTGGGCAAGCTGTTTCTGACACTCCTGAGCTTTATGAGCAGTACAACCAGAGCAGGAGATAACTGCAAGAACTGAGTCACAGCAAGTCCTAGGGTGATGTCCTCTGCTCACGTGAGCCCAGGGGAGGGAGTGCAGCTTGCAGGAGAGCCTGAGCCCTATGCTGAGAGTTGTCCCGAGGTCCTAATGGGGAAGGGCTCTGCTAGACTCCTCCAGGCTGAGAGCACATTGTCCTCAGCTCTTGAGCTACCTGGCTGCTTGTGGCTCAGCAGGAGAAGCCCTTGGTCAGGGCTTGCTCACATGCTCAGGGAATGGGCAGCTCTGGGGTTAGGAAGGAATTTTGCCCCAAGGCAGACTGCCAGCAATCCCTGGGAGTTTTTCACCTTCCTCTAGAGCACTGAGCTTGGTCCCTGGGCCATTGAGGGTACGTTTCTGCCTGCTGCTCTTGCAGGCTACACCACCACTGGTGCCCTGTGCCTGCAGTCAGGAAGGTTTTTTCCCTTGGGTCAGACTGACACAGTCCCAGGATTTGGGGGGTTTTTTTGTCTTCCTCTGAAGTCCTAAACATGGAATCCTTACCAGAGCAGCTGTGGGCTGTCTTGAGTAAGGGTCTGCCCACCATTCTGGCAGCACAAAGATACCACAGGTGCCCTGAATCCCAACAGAGCTGCCACTTTTCAGCTGTCCCTGCACTCCATAAAGCTGCAGTTTTGTCCTTGATTTGCTATTTGTTTCAGGTGTATGCTTCTCTGGGCTTGGGAACCCTGCAGCTGAGCTGTCAGCAATGCAAGCACACAGCACTGCAG
>VYZT01063370.1:0-57595 GCA_013400735.1 Pomatostomus ruficeps
AATAAACAAATCCATTGAAAACAATCAGCTTCATTGCTTTAACTCTCTAGCAACAATGCCATCTAAGGCATTCAAAAAGTGAAGGAAGGTATTTTGTGCTTGAAAATATAAACAACTTACAAAAGAATTAATTGGAAAAATTATTTTAAAAATTTAACAAAACTCTCAAACATTACTAGGTACATAGAAAGAATTCGAAAGAATTTAATATATTTTCAGATAGATTAACTATAGGAAAAGGAGGGATTGGAAGGAAACCTTTCACTACCATAACACTTTCCTGGTCCTTGAAATTGCTGGATGGGCAAAATGAAACTCAATCAAATGTGACTGGCAAGAGGTGTCAAGCCTCCTACTAGCTTGTAAAACTAGCCAAGATTTGGAGAACAGCATAATAGATTGGGAATCAGGAAATGTAGTTCTAGTCCTAACTGCACTGCTTTCCATCCGTGTCACACTGTAATATGAACAATTTGCTAATAATCTAATTTGCAGAACCTTTTTATTTCTCTTAATCTCAAAGTTGTTCTCCCTGCCCTCAAAAAGGGCACTACTGATATTCTCAGGTATGATTATTAAAATACTTTAGTGAAGTATACTTGCTAGATATTTTTAAAAGTATCACATAGAAAGTAATATGTGGGAAATTTTGACGAAATTCAGATCTAGGAACACCAAGCAATTTTTCACACAGTCACTGATTTTTTTTTTCTTCTCTTTTCATTCCTTTATTTTTCCTTCTTTTTTATTCATTTTTTTTCATTATTTTGCTTCCAGTTGTGTCTTTCCACCCAACACACGAACATAAAACTGAATCGACTCTTAAAAAACAAACAAAAATTATTTGTTTTTTTTAATTTTTGAGATTATTGATTTTGCGTGGTATGTTTCCTATAGATGATGAGCAGTACACAGATATTGTCTTCTGTCAGCTGAAATAAAGAAGAAAGAATAAGAGGAAAAATACCCAAACAGTTCTTCTAAAGGAGGCTGTTAAAGGTAAGGGCTAAGTGTATTACAAAGCATAGAAACATAATCATAGAATGGTTTGGGTTGGGAGGGGCCTAAAACATCATCCATTTCCAGCCCCCACTGCCACAGGCAAGGACACTTTCCACTAGACCAGCTTGCTCAAAGCCCCATCCAGCCTCGCCTTGAACACTTCCAGGAATGGGGATACCCAAGTGACTGACACAGATGATTGATTGATAATATCTGTTTTATGGCAGAGGAAATTGGTAATTGACAATTGTAAAGGAGACTTCAAACATTAGACAAACCTCTTAAGCCCTTTTTGCTTACGTATCTATTGCAATTCAAATGTGGTTCTACATCCTGCCTATATGTATCTGGTCCTCCAAAGTTTCATATTTATTCATACGTTGGTAAAGACATCCTAAGAACATGTATGTGCAGTTGTTCAGGTGCCTTTTCAGTTGTTTACACACATGTACAGCATTCTTCAACTCATTTGGATTTTGTCAGGTTAAGTTTGGGTTTTTTTCCCCACATACTTGTTCTGAGTGTCTAAAGAAATAAAACGATACAGCCCAATACATCTTTTTGGGCAACAGAAATTCTATACCTATTGTAAAGCTAAATAAAATAAATACTAATCTCAAGTCAGTTATGTAAAGACAAATGGGTTTCCATATGGGTAATTGCAAAAGTTTAAACAGACATAATAATTATTTCTCTCACTGGGGATACTGAACATGTTTACAAATGTGGTATGAGAAGTATGGCTAGCTATACATGTTGGTCTGGGGTTTTTAAAAAATTATTCTATGCCCATAAAAATAAAAAACTATTTTAAGACAATTAAAAGTTGAACCAGAACGTGTTAAAAAAGTGAATCATTAACTACAGCTCTGCATTCATTCTCCATTATATGTATGTGGAGACAGTTCCCATATGAAAATAACGACATCTATGTCATACATCAGATCTTTAAACGCTTTTTTTTAATTGTACTATTTTTTTATTAAACAGTTAAAACTGTGAACGGTTTGCTATATAAATATTCCTCATGGAAAGCTATTTAAGAATGAAATTTATGGCAGTATCATTATTCCTCTGTATAAAGAGTATGTATGAGGGTGTAGATATACAAAAGGAATTGATTATTTAGAATTATGTCAACATTCATCACAGTACCAAATTAGTCTAAGACCACAGAAATACTTAAGCCCAGCCTAAGAACAGATAATACAATCTCTGGCTTTGGACACTCACACCTTTGTAGATAAGGGTGAATTTCATCCACAAATCTAAATATAAATTGATTTTGCCACACAGTCATTTAAAATGTATAATAAATCATCTTAAGAGAATACAGAAAAGAAAACTATTGCTGTGGTTTAAGAATGGAACTTATCAGTCTTTACCAGCAGTACAAAACAAGAGGCAGAGGCACTCCCCAAGGGAACAGATAGTATAAAAATTCCAGAAATAAGCAATGAAATGACATAAACTAAACTATTCTTTCTCGTCTCCCATACAAAAACAGGAAAAGTATGTTTTGAAATAAAACCCTGTTTTAGCTTTGGTTTTTTTGTTTATATAAAGGCATACAAATAGGCATGCAAGCAATCACTAGGTGAGGATTTATGCTGAGATGTATGTGGAGTAATAAATGTAAGTCTTACAGAGGGCACTTAAACAAGTTTTAAAAATATATTTCTTATAAATTTTCTTTCCTACCCAAGAATCTGTTTAGTCATAGTCAAAGAAATGCATAAAACAGTGTGAAAGACTGCTTTTGTAAAATTGTCCAGTGTTGGGCATTGAATCATAATATTTGTTATACCTTTTAACCTTAGCCACAGCACGTGAAGAGGCAAAGTAGATTCATGAAGGGAGATTTTTATAACAGTCTTTTCATTCCTCTTATGGAATGAATAAGATTTCAATGATGTTTTAGTATATATTTCATTATTATAAAAAGGGCAAGAGGCAAAGTTTCATGGTTTGATTGTCCTCTCCAATCAAAATGTTCAATAACTGCAATGAAGTGAATTCTGCTAACACTACTCACCTTTGTTCATGGGACAATAAAAGGACCATAGATTGCTTCTTAAGTCCAGTAGTGCAAGCAATACAGTCTTTACGCTTGGTGTCTAAACAGGGGTGAATTCCACCTGCAGGCAACTTTGGCCTTTTGTACTAGCAATTATATGATTATAAAATATGAGTTTTACAGATGAACTAAATCCCATCTAGAATCTTCACCCAGAATAACCAGCACTGCTGTGCCTTGTTCAGAATTTTTCTATTCCAGAGCTGGCATCCAGGTGTGTACTTGAAAAATATCTTTGATTTTACATCTACAGTAAGCATAACACAATTTAAAAGCATAGATGCCACAGAGCTTAATTTAGAAACTGCTGCTTTTATTAAAATTAGCTACTTTCCCCCTGCAGTTTTACATCAATATTGACTTCAAAGTGCTAGTAGCTCTCATTAAATTGAATTACTTTCTCCTGTAATTTGAAAAGTAACGAGGCAGCTACTAAATGAAGCTGTTAACAAGACAAGAACAGAGGCTATTAAAAATTACATGGCAAAGTGTGAATCATAAACAATGATGGTTAGTGTTCAAGGTTTCTGAATAAAATTGCACAAAATTCACAAAATAAGCAATTCTTCTAAGTCATCTCCTCTGTGCATCTAAGAAATGTGAACTCTACCTGATTATTATATTTCTGTTCTGTTTCAAACAGGTTCTACAATGATGCCCTCCTCATTGTAGCTGAGTATCTTCCAGTTGTGCATTAAGTGATACAATTAGTATCTGATACGATTAACTTCTGGTTTGTATCATTTATTCTTTTATTAAGGGTTGGACTTGATGATCTTGGATGTCTTTTCCAACCTTAATGATTCTACAATTCTGTGATTCTCCCCAGAGAGAGAAGCTGAGTTTGGTGCAGAAGCATTTTTTGTTTTGGTGTGCCTTGGAAGTGCCTTTCCCTTTCCAGGGGAATGTTTCTCAGATTTAAAGACAAACATGTAATTATGATGTTCTATAAAATTGATTAAAAGCACTGCAAACAGTATAGGAAGAAGATGAGTACAATGTACCTTCTGTATTCTTCAATAATTTACACATAGCAGCATTCACAATAACTGGAGTTTTTCAAATCCTAAAGACTTTATACCTGAAGTAGATTTTTCTGGATTCTGTAATACTTTGCAAAGCTGCAGAAATGGGAAACTAAGTCCTGTTTTACTGGGTCACAAAGAATTTCCCACTCAAATAGAAATAATGTGAGCACATTCTCCTTTGATCTTGAGCATACTCTTCTTTGATCTTACTCCTATCTTGCTTGTTGGTTGGTAATTTAATACAAAAATAATTCGATTGTAGTATAGCAGTGCAATATGATGGAGCTTTGTACCAGTAGCTCATGATCAATTGAGCTAAATGGAGAAATTCCCTATTGGTACTGTTCGGATGTCTCCCTTTGCAAATGGTGCAGACAACAGGTTTGATTTCCTGTCATCTGTTACGGTTTCAAGACCAAATGTCTATATCACATTTTTGCCAGCAGGGAAGTTTCTGTCAGTTCCCAGCTCTATTTCATCCCATTTATTAATAATGAGAAAATTGATGAAAACTTTATGCACACATTGGAAGCAAGGCATTTTAGATAGTACTTAGATGGCTTCAACCTTGTTTCCATCAAAAGGTGCATCTTCAGAGCACCAGAAATACACTTCAGAGTATATAGAAAGACTCCAAGTGGAGATATAAGGCAAATTCACACCAGAAATAACCCTTCTCTCCACTCTGTCACTAATATAAGTATGCTCTTTGAGAACATTCCTTTTATAAAAGCTCAATTTGTCATAATACATTGTCTAATTCATTCATTGTTTCTAGAGAGCCAGCATTCTTCTATAATCAACTCTATAATTAAGTGTGAAAAAGAGGTTTTAGAGGTTAAGAGTATATATTTCTCTTTTTGCATGGATAGAGAAGATTTCTATTGTGGTCAAGAACTACGGTCTCCTGGCAGGAATTTTGTTTTTGTGAAATTCTAGTGCCCACTATTTCGGTGGCCAGAACACAGTGGGCACCAATGGAAAATGCACCTCATGCAAAGCAGTGCAAGAGCAGCAGTGGCCTGACCAGAGCTGGTTTTGTTGCCCAATAACTTTAGTCCAACACATCACCTCTTCTGTCCTGAGTGATCAACATAACTGATGGAGCCCAAAGTGGTGAATGAATTCCTTGCTTTGGATTGCTTGCTTGCATGGCTTTTGCTGTTCTTATTAAAATTACTTTATCTCAACCCTCAAGTTGTCTCATTTTTGCTTTACTGAGTCTGTCCCTTATTCCACTGCAGGGGAGTGAGTAAGTGGTTGTGTGATGCTTTAGCTGTCTACTGGAGTTAAACATAACATATACAAAACAAACATAAATTACAAAAATCAAAGCAAAACAAATGTTTATTTAGATTTGCTCTTTATTTGTATTCTGATAAAAATTTAAATTCACAAAGAACCCCCAGTGCTCAACGGCAGTGAATGTCAAGTTAATCACTTATTTGCCCAAGTATGGATTCAAATACCTCATTTTCAACATTTCTTTTAGAAAATGTAAGATTCTGTATCTTACCTTAAGAGTTTAAATTGAGGTCAATGTCCTGCTCAAAAGCTAGGATCAGCTGATGCTTTTCCATTAACTAGTGCTAATTAAAATCTCTGAAGGAATCAACTCCCCACAACTGCCCTCACCCCAAGTACTCACATTACTGTTTAAAGGCCCAATTTAGTAATGTGACTGCCACCTCAGACCACTCAAAAATATTCAAACTAAAGGCAGTAAATGCTGTACTGTTAACTAACGCTGAAGACTTGTCTATTAAACAAGAAACCTGTTCATGACTTTTAAATAAACTTACATCACAAAGAGATCTTGCTGGCAGGTATTGCATGCTTGGCATTTGTCTCTACAAGTTCTCTGAAACAGGCACTGAGCGCACTAGTCAGTAAGGATGCTGCTTTTTTGCTAGGCTGAAAGGACATTTACTTATGAAAAATGGTTCTTAATTACATGTTTCATGGGTGATACCCAACCCTACTACAACTAAATGAATGTATATGACGATATTATTGACTCTTCTTTCCAAAAGCCCATGTTAAATGCTTCATGTACAGCCCCATATCTATAAAGGGCTATGGATCTGACAGGAATTTCAATGATTTTTCAGTAGCTGGCTTGTTCAGAAGTGCAAAGCAATACAGCTGAATACAACTGGATGCCTGCCCAATGCACACTCTCCAACCTTAGGGCTAAAGTACCAAAAAGGGGAAAAGAAAAACTGGTAATAGTGTCAAATCTGTCTTCCAGTTATTTTGCAACTTCAGTGTAATTTGATAGTTCATTTTATTTATTTATTGAGGTTTCATCAGTATTAGCAGGGGTTTTAAGTACCAGAACATAAAACTTTTTGAGCAGCTTTACTAAGAAGAGAAACTTTACATTCAGTAAGAATTCAGCAAGCATTTAAAAAACTCCATCTCTTCTGCTAGCTGAACATGACATTGACAGTAACTTGCTCCCTTGAAGAAGGGCCTGGTAGAATACTTAACATTTTTATATTCAATAAGTAACTGCATATCTCGTGGCATAATACATTCTGCAAAACCTGACTCTTTGTCATATGTATCCTCCCTATTTTTTAATGGTATAACTCATAGGAGGCTAGAGTGTAGATAGAATGAAGAAGAGAGAAAGGAAGAAAGTGTAGCTTTACATATGGAACGATTTTCTTAGTCTTGCATGAAGTATAAGAAGATAGTAGAAGGTAAATATTACTAACATACTTGGCTCAGTTTCAGAAGAAAAAGACTTTTCAAGGGACTTTGTTAGAAAATGTAATTCTGCAGCAGCTATAGCAGATAGAATGGTAAAAGTCAATCTCCAAAAGCAAAGCACTTATTTTTACTGAAAAAGCTTTATTAAGAAATTCCTTGTGGCAGAAAAAAAAAATTAATTCAGTTTTAGAACTGATTTAGAGCATTTGAAACAGCTGCAGCCACGCAACAAAGGCTTGTTGCCTTTTTGTGCTCCTCCATCCTACCACAGCCTTTAGGGAACAGCTGAGATCCTCTTGTAGACCACTTCAAGATCATTGCACCCGTGGTGTGACCATAGGGATGAAATCTGGCATGATCTAAGAAGTTTTGCAGCTGTCACCATGACCGACCTGATAATGCCCTGCTCCTGGATGGGTTTCCAGGCCCTGCCCTGCCACCCCAAGGAGCCCCTGTTGCCATCAGTCCCTTGAGTCAGGGATCTTCTGGCTCACAGGTGGCCAACACTAAAAGTCCAGAAGTCAGTGATTTCCAGGTGGTTGGATACAAGGGAGTGGTGAACACCAGTGGCAGCCTTTTGACCAATCACCAGTGTACGACACCTCTTTTAACTGAAGGCATTATGCTCATATAAGAGAAGGTGTGTCTTCAAATCATACACCTGATGGACATACTTATCCCTGCCCAAGATTCTTTAAAGGTATTGGTTTTAAAGTTATTGAAGGTAATTTGAATTACACCAAATTCAGGAAATCTCATTCTCACATAAGGATGGAATAAATACATTAAGATACTAGTAGTTCAAATATATCAAGATAAATGTTTTGTTGTAGCCCATAAAACTTTGCCCAAATGGTGATTTTCATTTCAATAACCTTTCTTCTTCAATAGCAAGTAGTAGTTTATGCAGAAACTGTAGATTTCTTTCTCTTCTGTATAAAATTTAAGGGGTTTGAAGAGATTATTATAAAGGCTAGCATACTTTTTTCCCCCTCAAACATTATTAGAGGTTCATCTTACCCCATTGACAAACCATTTTGCCTTCATTCATATTTGCCTATTTGTTTTTACCTCTCATATTAATACATCTGCTTTTGCTGTGCATACAAACTTTTTAGCTCTGATTTTATTTTTACTGAGCCTGGAAATAACAAAATCAAAATTATATTGGATTGCTTATACATTCAAATAAAAAGGAAACACTGCCTGCGGGGATAGAAATAGTCATATGCAATTTAAACTACACCTTCAGAACCCTCCAGGTATTGAGGATGTTAATAATATGTGGACAAAAGACTGTG
The DNA here is from genome assembly GCA_013400735.1 of Pomatostomus ruficeps. Taxonomy (NCBI): domain Eukaryota; kingdom Metazoa; phylum Chordata; class Aves; order Passeriformes; family Timaliidae; genus Pomatostomus; species Pomatostomus ruficeps. The sequence goes on from VYZT01063370.1 coordinate 8,127, forward strand.
TGAGTGATGACATTTTGGAAAAAGCAAATGTTGGCATGGGGGTAATAGTCAGTAATGCGAAAGGAAATAAGTAAATTTTATTTCAAAATTGACCATTAGCTCCTACTTATTTCTCAAGCAGGACAATTTTTGGTTTTGCCCCTTGAAAGCAGTGGTGTGCTGCATACGTTGTTTTCCATCATATGTCTGCGTTAAATGATGCAGAACTGGCACAGGTTGCCCTCAGACGTTGTGGAGCCTCCGGCCTTGGAAATATTCAAAAGCTGTCATGGCCCAGGGCAACAGGCTCTAGATGGCCCTGCTGGAGCAGGGGACAAGAACACCTCCAGAGATTCCTTCTGAGCTCAGCCTTCTGTGATTCTGTGAAATGTGATGTTAATAGTGCTTATATGAAATATAGGATTCCATGTAAAAAGTTATTACTGAAATTTGACAACCATTTCAGCAGATGATAGTATGGTATTTTTCCAGTGTTCAAATGGTTTGATTTCAAAGAAGGAAATGCTGGGCTAGTTGTTAACATATTTTACTTACTGTCTGATTAGAAAATGCTCTGCTTATCCATTCCGACAGAATGCAAAAATTGTCACACCTATTTTAATATAGAAACAATTCTGCCAGTCTGTAAAAGATGTATTTCCTTTTTTCTCTTTTTCTCTTATTATCTTCCTTTCCCTACTCTTTCATATTTTCTGCATATTTGCATATACATATACTTGCATATATATATACATATACTGGTTTCCTATTAGTAACAAAAATTGTACAAACAAAAAAGACTTATGGAAACAAACAAGAAAAAATATGACTATCACATTGTTTCATAATGCAGTTTAAATATGTTAATGATTTAGTGTAGCTATTTTCCCCCAGAATTATGTACTAAAATTATTAGGTTTTCAAAATACCTTGAGGTATTTGTGATCTTACCTAGTGCCTTCTACAAGGGACAGATTTTCCAAAGGACTAGGTGCATTATTATTGTTTTATTCTGATTTTATGGACTTACCTATAGTTTCTAACCCTCTACTCCAGAAATCAGATTTTTCATAAAATTTGTCCTAAATGTACAGGTAATGTACCAACAAACACATATGAGTACCTATATGTGTACCTATTTAATAAAACCTCACCATTGTTACTTCATTCAGATTCACTTAGAACCCTTTGCATGATTAGATTTTTGCCCTGATTAATAGAAAACAAGAGGTGCCTATATTTTGCCCTCTGAGTGTTCCTGAAGCAATGCTAAGGAGAAGAGGTTTGGGTTCTGCAATGCCACACATATTCATAGCATGTAATCTATATTCCACCAAATAATAGCAAAGGCTAAATCCACACAACTCATTTAAAGAGGTTCTTGTTCAGTCCTCCTAAATATTCACTAGATGCAGAGAAGAAAATCAGAGCAGTCCCACAGGATTTGGCACATTTCGGGGCCAGGCAAAATATCATCTAGAACTGGCTCACCTATAAAAACAAGTAGCTATTAGTTTGTATGAGAGTGCTCTAAACACCTGGCTTTTTACATTACCCACTATTTTTATTGTGCTTAGCTTAAATTCTGGCTCTGAGTTCAGTTTACATAAATAGGTTGTGTGCTAGGGGCTCTGCAAGGGCTGCCAAAAGAACTTCTCTCAGTCAAGGAAAATTAATGACAGTAAAATTACTTCATGGTGCAGGCTAGAGTTTCTGTCCCATCCATGCAGCAAATCCAGTTCTCTCCTGCTTTATTTCCTGAAACCTTCATGCTGGAAGAGATATACTCCATTGTATAAATAGGTATTTATGAAACATTTATTTCAATAGCAGTAATTTTTTAAAAATACCATAGATTTAAAGAGAGTTTTGTTTGCTTCCTGCATTATCATTTTGTGTTGTTGACCAGGAAATGAGCCTGGGAACAGGAAATCATGCATGCTCTGTTGTATAAGTTTATGGAGGTGACAGACTATGAAACCAATTTAGATGTCCTTTTAAAAAGCTTTGCCAATGTTTATTTTCTGTGTGTTTTATAAGACTGTAGCTTTAGAATTCTAAACTATACCATCAGCTCATTTAAACTAGCAAATTTTCCTTGAAGTCACATTGTTGGCCTGATGGACACCAGATGAAAATTTGGCTTGGGCTTTTAAAAATCACTGTGAAAAAAGTTGGTGTTGTTTTTCTTGACGAAGATGGTTTGCCGAAGTGGAAAATGAAGTAAAAGCTTCAGGGCTAGAAGACTTTCAGCTACGCATCTCAAAGGCAGCTGGGACAATGGGCCATTACAGGCAGTTGCTTCTTCCACATGACAGTAAAGTTAGCCGATCCTTTTTTTCTACTAAATCTGTGTCCTTTAAACCAATAAATCCTGTTCATTATGCCAGGGCATCTATGCCCTGGCAGAAAGAGATAAAGGGAGCTGTCAGCTGTGTCAAGCACAGAGATTGTCTGAAAGCCAAAAGAACTGTAACTTCATCCCCAAACTTGGCATGCCAAGTTTGAGACTGCCCACATAAGAGAAGGTGGGGAAGCTCAAGGCTTGCCTTGGGCAGAAAGGCCTCTTGCAATGAGACCATTCCCCTGTCTGTTTCATTCCCTTGGCAGAAGTAAACTGTACCTTGCTTGGAAGATCTTCCTGTGTTTTCATGTTCTATTCTTATTCACAGTAGTAGTCAGCTTGCTGTGCAAAAAAGCTGGCATATAGAGAGATACACCCAACTGGATCATAGCACAGCACCCCAAAAAGACATATGGGGATAAGACTGTTGAGAAAATGTGTGCAGTGGAGAGAAAGGAGTGAGATCTGAGAAGATTAAGCCTCCTCATGGAATTATAAACACTTCTATTCAGTCTGTTTGAAGTAAAATGAGTCAGTCATTCTTATGGGCTAGAGAAGCAAAGTATTTCGAATAATCTGTACACCACTTTGTTAGTGTATTTTTCCCTCTGAAATAATGTCTTACTGTTTTGAATGTTCTATAATTCATGCTATTTCCTCAAATATTTCTAAACCAAAGTGCTTCATTTCCTCTGTCCCATGTAGAGTTGTTCAGGTGAAATCACATAAATAACATTTTTCTTAAATCAGTTCATTCATAACACTCAAATATCTCTGCTTAGTTTATGGACATAATGTAGAAAAAACAATTGCTTTTTACAGAGTTTTGTCTTATCACATGGTACTGCAACACTTACCACTTTTACATTAAGTCTTCTGAGTTGTGCCTTTAGCTGATGCAAATAGGCATGAATAGACTGACACAATGCTTTAAGTTTAAATATGTCTGTCAGTGATTACAAGAATGAGTAAGAGCCATCTGAAGTAGCAGATCTGGTCACCACTTTCAGCCTACTGTTCCGTTTTGTAAAGGACATGTTCTGAGGTGGATATTTTGGGCTCCTGACTGTGGAAATTTGAGACACTGTTTAGAGCTAGATGAAGGTCACAGACATACATCCAGCTTGAAGGGTCATATGATGACACTGAAAGGGTTTTTTATGGAAAATAATATGAAAATATGACTGCATGAATATATATATATATATAAGATCAAGAATAGTGTTTGCCAGTGTCTGTAGACTGCCCCCACCTAAAGAATGAAAAGCATCAACTAATCCCTACTAATCCCTGCATTAAACTTCCTGATCCTGTAACCACTGATTGAGCAGATTAATTGCAGACTAGTAAAAAGCACTAGAAGCAAGGCATAAAGATACTTTCTGTCAGTAGATCAACACTGTCTCCCTTAAGACCCTTGCAGAGAAGCTTAATGAATTACAGCCTTGATGAGCAGAGTGAGGTAGATTAAAAACTAGATGAATAGAGGCACCAAGAGAGTTATGATCAGTGGCACAAAGTCTCACTGGAGGCCAGTGCTCTCCAGGCATCTGTACTGGGTCCAAGCCTGCTTAACATCTTCACTAATGATCTGGATGAAGCAAATTTGCTGATGACACAAACTGGGAGGAGTGGCTGAAGTGCCAGGTCATACTTCACAGTCCTGCAACTGAAGTGGAACAACTCTGCGCACCAATACATACTGGGGTACACCCAGTTGGAAAGCAGCTTTCAAAAAGGCACCAAATTGGAAATGAACCAGCAAGGTGCCCTGGTCGCAAAGGCGGCCAGTGGTGTTCTCCTAGGCTGCATTAGGATGAGTGTTGCCAGCAGATGGAGGGAGATGATCCCGCCCCTCTACTCAGCCCTGGAGAAGCCACACCTGGAGTGCTGGGTACAGTTCTGGGCTACTCATTATAGGAGAGACAGGGACATATTAAAGAGAGTCCAACAAGAGGCCACACAGATGATTAAGGCTCTGGAGCTTCTCTTCAATGAGAAATGGCTGGGAGACCTGGGACGGTTCAGCCTGGAGAAGGCTCAGAAGGATCTTGTCAATGTCTATAAATAGCTGAAGGGAGGATGCAAAGAGGACAGAGCCACGCTATTTTCAGTGGTGCCCAGTGACAGGATCAGAGTTAACGGGCACACACGGAAACACAAGAGGTTCCCTCTGAACATCAGGAAACACATATTTACTGTGAGGATGACCAAGCACTGGCACAGGGTGCCCAGGGAGGTTGTGGAGTCTCCATCCTTGGGGACTCTCAAAAACTGTTTGGACATGGTTCTGGGCAACCAGCTCTAGGTGGCCCTGCTTGAGCAGGGGCGTTGTCCTGGCTGTCCCCGAGAGGTCCCTTCCCACCTCAGCCATTCCATGATTCTGTGATCATGCTCCACTTGAATGTCCCAGTGAAGTGGATTAGCTACCTTTTTATAAAGGTCTCTTCATATTAAAGCACCTAGTACCAACACGAGACATCATCCAGAACAGGCAATGCTGACCCTTCTTCCACTAAAAACATTTGAAACACCAACATAGCCAAAATTTTATGATGATGTCATGATTTTTTAACAGCTGAACTATTATTATAATTAGGGAAAGGAAAGCTATCCTTATTCCAGTTTTTGAGAATCATCACAGATATTAGAGTGATTATTCTGTCAAATTACTTATACCAGTTTAACTAAAAAGATAATCAAACCTCTCATTTATCGAACTTACACCATTCTATCCAGCAATGAAGAGCTTGATCGCTTCATAATATTTTCTGCTAAATTTCCTAGTGCACAAAAACTGTCTGTTGTCACTACTATTACAGTGCTGAAGATGCCATTGTTATCATGCTTCCTTATACACACTCCTGCTATGGCAGGGCTCCTTCCCTCCCTTCTCTCTCTCTCTTCCTCTCTCTGTGATTTCATATGAGCATTTCCAGTGACAGAGCTCTGCAAGGAGTCTGCCATCCCTCTAGCCCTGCTGCACAGAGTGGTATCACCAGACATCGTCTCAAGAATTTCTCTTCTTTTGAAACTCCCACCTTTGACTGGGAAGGAAAAGAGGCATTTATACTCTTGCTGAGACACAAAGCAGCTGGGTTAGGTGGGAGGAGAGACACTGCCTCTATTTCACAGTCACTTCTATCACTAGACATGAGTTACCAGAGTTGGGTAGCAACTTCAACTGTGCAAACACTTTTTTGTAACTCTGGGGTCAACCCCAGAAGTTTGACTGAATAACAAGTCCTTCACTAACACATATCAGTTAGTCAGTAGGTTGAAAGATGCTATTTCCTTTACACTGGCTTTTGGGAGAAACAACCTGCATTCCCCATGAGCAGATTACTTTCCTTGCACTGTGAGGATAATCCACATATTACTGCAACTTTTATAACTTTTTACCAATGCATATTTGCTGGATTTTCACTCCTAACACACTTCTGCCTAGAAATACATATGTCAGGAGAGTATTTCTGACAAAACTGGTAGAGATACACAGTGAACTAAAGATTGGAAGGAACTAGCAAAGAGTTTTGAGTTGAACAGAATACAGGAATATAAATTCAATTTTATGTTCTTGTAAATTATTAAAATAAAACCATGGGTTTGTACCTTTATATCTACAAATTTAAATAATTAAATATCTAACTCTAGAAATTAAGAGATTGTTCAGTTTAGAAGACATTAAGATGTACTTGCTAACTAATCCAAGCAATTTGGAAAACCTATTAAGGCAAAATTATAAAACAAACAACCCTTCATCCCATCTTCAGCATCCATCACCTTCTGACTCTTAGAATAGTTCTTAAAGTGCAAGATTCACAACAAGCTTTATTTCATCAAAGAATACTGAGAGCTGTAGGTCTGTATTATAAGCAGTTTCAAGGCATAAAGAAATATTTCTGAAATACAATGAGGGATATTTCTTATTTCATCTTACAGCTATGACTAAATGACTTCAGATCCACATTTGTTAAAACTAATTGCAAATCAATTTCTTCTGCCAGTCTTACCAAACAGGAAAATGTAACTCAAATGGACACCCATTTAAGTGTTTTGTTGGCAGAAAGAATAAAGCTCACAGGAAAACTGATTTCACAGAGTTTGAGTACTTGTGAGTGAACTTTAAAATCTGCATCAGATTTTTGTGCATCAGTACACCTCAGCAAGTTCTTATCACCCTACCAGTCAAACTACAGAAAAATTCTCATTCTCAGCCCCCCTGACCTCAGTATTTGCCTTATTTTACAAACCAAAAAAACCCAATGAGCTTCGAGATGTCACTTAAAGGTTATTTGGTTTGGGATAGTAAACAGTTTTAAAGTAATGAGACCAATCTTTATTAATATTTATTCTTTGTTTTGTAGTAGCATCTACTAGTTCTACTCATGGATCATGTCATACAGGCACGTAAGTTCATCTCCTAATACATCAAAGTGCCCAGCTTCCCTTAAGAGGCATTTCTCATATTCTCTGACACCTCAGCTATTCCAGCTTTTCCTGCAAATTTGTCTCACCTTTCTCGTTAAACCTTTTTCCATGCTTTTGACTTATGTTAAATAAGAAGCTGGGTTAGAATCTCAGCCTTCTCAGGAGTCACAGACTGACATTTTTATAGAAGTGTTTCTGAGTTGCTGTTTAGGTGCTGTACTGATGTGAGATAAATAAGAGCTTAATGTCTTCTGAGAGACCTTGGTAGAGATGATTTTCCTCAAGTATATTTAGGTGTTTTGATTGGACTGTACTTCTCCAGGAATTACAATGAAAACTACAAACTGAAATGAAGCATTAGCAGAAAAGAAAGAACAATACTTTTATCGTGTAGTAGATGCAACAGCACATCTCAGGGTGTGACTTCCTTATTTTAGGACAAATCTTTAGATATTACAAAACAATAACAAATAAGGAATTAATTGACTTGTAACTTTAGAAAACTGCTTTAAAATGCTTTAAAAGCTGCCAGAGAAGTGTCCAAATTTAAACCTTTTTAGTATTAGTGCCAAGCAAATAGAAAATCACAGCATCTGCACCATCTGCACATCACCGAACATGTTTAGTATAACATGCATAAACCCTCAATCACTGGCAGAATGGCATGTCTTTATTAATAAGCCACCAAACTCATCTGTGTAGCTATTCCTGTTATTTAAAAAGGCAAACTGATCTACTTTATCCCACAACTCTTGTTGGATAAGAGAAGGGGGCTCAGAGTATTTCACAAAATTATTCCTTGGCTCAGTTTTATGGCTGTGCTGGAATAGGACTATCACCTCCTGTACAGTAAGCACTAAATCAATTCATACAATGCACTTCTTTGTGTACTGAACTGAGCTAAATCCAAAATCTGAGACTAAGTCCTTTTGCATAAAATAATTGCTCTGTTTCTGTGTTCAGTGCAGCCTGCAGCCCCCAAGGTCTTGGAGTTGTTCTGACACAATGAAAGAAATACTTATTCAGAGGACGTGATCTTCAGCAGGCAAAAAACTATCCACCACCAACAAGAAACAGGTGGATTTCAACAGATAAATAAGGAATTAAGATTGAACCCAACACAGGGATATTTATTTAGCAACTGTTTCCAATTTATCTTTGGGATGTACAGTAGCAGCAATCTATAAGAAGTCAGAGCCAGCTTGCTATTTAAATTGCATATAAACAAGCCTAAGTGAATAATTAAGCCACTAAAGTACTTGTTTTTCAAACTGTGTAGGTTTTTTGGAAGCCTTACTACCTCCTAGCACTTTTAATTTCTTGAGGATCCTAAAAAGAATTAGTATCACTAGAAAGTCTTATGAATTTCTCAGCTTGCAGATATGTGAGCAAATCTAAATGCAAGTTCTTGTATTTATTCAAAGATCATATTCTTAATACAGATATTGTCATAGAAAATCATTCATTCAGAAATAACTGCAAACGCATCAAATACAGGTTTTTTAAACTGCATAAGCAGACTTTATATTAAATAAATTTTGATATTATTGCTAATATTGTTATAAATGCTTATGCTTTAAATTAAATTTGGAGATTTAAAAGTCCAAGAGTTACTGACATTGGCAACTGAAGTCTTTTGTGTGCCTATTAAGACATAGTGTTTGGCCAGCATATCTCAGTTTTTAACCAACAGCTTTGCTGCCAGCTCTCAGACACTAACCCCATCGTTAGCAAAGACAAAACCAATATTGGATAAAGCACTGGGGGCAGATACTGAATTGAATAACTGGGGTGATTACTGCACGAATCAATGCAGAGAGTAACACATAGGAGCATCACGGCTGGCCATTTTGTTGCATGTTCTTGACTTTCCTCCTTTGCTCTCTTATATTTTCCTGTGCCTGATCACACCAAGCTGGTCTGACTGGAGGGCTTTGCCAGCTTCTCTATATTTAACACTCGCTATTAGCACTTTTTACAAAATGCTATGATGGTTTAATGATGTAGGCATCTATCTCCTAGCAAACAGGCTAAGATGAACAAGGCAGCACAGATCATTGAACAGCTGATGGCAAATTTCAGGTGTCACATTATCATCCTATGCTAACATGGAGCATGGAATCACATTTTATTGTATTTTCACTTGTCATGTCTTCTGCTTTACTATCAATAATATCAATAATATAAATAACCACCATATATAAAATACTATTTCCATCATTTATTTCTGACAGCAAAGACAGGCTAAAGCTAAGACTGACAGCTTGGCTTCTTTTCCCATATTCACAACGCATGTTTTTATAAAATCATATGCAATTTTCTTAGTGTTAAAAGTGTGCTGTCATTTGTATATCTAAAGCTCTCTAAGATGCATATCATACATGGAATGAAACAAAAATCTTCAGGCTTTTCACTCCTTGTATAATTCCCCAGAGTTCCACAGATGCTATAAAAACCCTTAAGCCATAGAAGTGTGACAGTATAGTATTTCATACAGTATTTATACACATTTCTGAACAGAATATTGCACTGTATGAATAATCTTTGTAACTTCCAAATATTTATGTTTCTAAATCTTGCCCTTTGTAGGACTACAGAAATTGTAGGAAATAAACCCTCCCTTGTGTATTCACAGGAATCTGGGTTATCTGACTTTTAAGCCAAATTCAAAACATACTTCAAAAGCAATTGCCACACAGAAGACACTGTTAATGTAACTTGGTTATATCTCTGCCATATGAAGTAAAGGGTCATGCATTTTTCTGAACATATGTATCAATACATACAAAAAAAGCTGATGTTATTTTCCTCTTTCAAATCCATTGAGAATCCATAGACAGCTGACACTCTTAACACATTTACATAAAACTTGAATCTACTTCTTCAGTTAAAAAACTGTAAACTTACACACAGGTTATCCCAGCCTGTGTTTCAGACTTGGTTTCAAGATCACTTTATGTAAATTTTTAGATCTGACTGTCCTCTCTGCAGAAATCAGACACAAGGAAGTCTGTGAACCCTTTAATAAAAATTCCTCAGCATCCAGAGTTTTGGAAATGTTTCTGAGATTTCCTTAGTTTATGTCCAGCTAGTACCATAAGTCCCAAGTTCCCTAAAGCCAAAGTATTCTCACATAGCTCTCAAAATGATGAGCAACTATTAGAAGAATCGTCTGTTTGGGTCTGATCACTTTAGTTATGAAATCAGGTACTTTGGCTGGACTTGACACAGCATAGCAGAGCATTGGATCAACTGGTCCTTACTGAACAGCTCACTAGGCAAATGATCTGTGCTTGACAAATGCTTGACTCCTCTCCAGATAATGCCTATGCACGCCTTTAAAAAAGATTGCTTGTGAGGCAAGTCTTAATGGGAAGTGCCACAAGATTGCGGGGAAATGTTCATATGTACTCTTTGCTGCTTCAAATATGCTTTTAATGGCCAACTGTATTTAGTAGGCTTACATTTCCTGGAATTTTAGCACTTTCAAAAATTATAAATGGCAATAAACTGTTCTAAATATCAGAACAGCTTCAGTGTATTAATACATTAACAATATCAATGTATTAAAACATTTTTGCTGTGTATAAGTTGTAAAAATTCTTGTTGGCTACTTCTAGGTCTTCCCTGAGAGGAAAATTAAGTACTATGAATACCATTAATTAAACTTTACTCTCTTACTGATTATTTATTTTTTTTATTTCAAGTGCAGAACACAATTTTGTAACTGCTCAGTTATTTAAAAATTGACTTTCTTGTATGTTTTTTTCATTAGGCAACAACAAGTTCTCCAATACTGTTAGTTACTCTCTTGGGATTTCTGTGAATTAGTTGTAAGCATCTGGCCTACAGTTGTTTCTGCTGCAGACAGAAACACCAAGTGTAGCTCCCACTCTATGACTGTTTGGAAATGTCTCCTCATTGACTTATTACTTACATTAAATAGAGAAGAAAATCTCTCAAAAAGCCAGAGTTAGCTGGAACACTTAGATAAGAACAAGATAGTCATTGCATATGGGAAAGTGACAGAACTCCAAAACATTGGACAACAGACTATGTGAGGGAAAAGGGTGGTAACTTTGTTCTGGTCACTCTGTTGATTAGTAGAGCTGCTCACAGAAATTATTCACCCATGAAATGTTGGAGGTATCTCTCTCTCTTGTCCCACTAAGCACAAATTTTATTGTTATGACCCCAAGGGCCCATTCCTGCCCCATTGCACAGGAAATTCCAGGAAATGTAGGCTGGACTTTACAGGTGACAGAAAAGAGGAAGCAAAGTTACACAGAGGAACAAAAAAAGGCACCAGAAAAAAATGGAGGAAAAAGGCAGAAATTTGGTGTGGCAATTGTGCTCCCATGCAGGACTCCCTTCACCCACCTACCCACAGGGAGGAAGTTGTGGTTATGACTGAAGGTGTGACCGCCCTGCCCTTTTCCTCGCCGCGGGCTCTGCACTGCCCACAGGAAGGGATGAGCTCTGTTGCCCAGTGCACGGACCAGGCTCAGAGCCACACTCCACAGCACCCCACAGCCTTACCGGGGTTCTGTGGAGACATAGGCCAGGCAGGGGACATGGAGAGCTGCTGGATGGCCAGGCCAGGGTGCAAGGAAGCATCTTGCCTCTTTGGAAAGGAATGCTACTGTTGCAGTGAAAATGTTTTGTTTTGAATGCCTCCCTCAGTAGTTCTGTGTGTCCTTAATTTCAGGGGTGGCCTTACTGCATTTTATGTTCTGATAATCCCAGCTGCAGGTACTGCCAGACCTTTCTGTGTTACTGCTTTGGTGCTTTTAAGAAAAGGTGGTGCAAGTCTATCTCAAGCCTTTGACTGACTTGGAGATTCATCACAGTCAAAGTCTACTTGCACTTTGCTTTCAATCCTGAAAAATGTTTAGTGCCAGTATTGCAAAAGCTATATAAAAGCTTCTTTCAATGGCTACCACTTGCAGGAAAAAAGAGAGGGTTACACATAAAAGACTCTTTGTCTCCCTCATCAATTTGACCCCGGTCAAAACTTGAAAAAATGAGTTTTATCCATAAGACTTCTGATGCAATTAGTGGAATTTTTGTGTCTAAACTGCCTTTATAGCTTTTAGAACCTCAGACTATAGCTGCTTGCAATTTTAGGTCAGAAAAACAAGAAAGGATGTACGTTTTTGGTGGCTGCTAAATTTTTTCTCTGGAATCAGGACAAACAAAAAATAAAAGCAATAAAAGGTATTCTTACAATGTAAATTGATTTTATTCAAAACAGATTAAAAAAGCTAACAAAGCTTGCCTAACTACATGAGGTAGTACATGTAGCAAAAGAGAAGGCAGAATATAGTATTCTGAAATATGAAGATTATGAATCAGTTTACAAGTTGGAGTGAAATAAATTCAACAACAGAAACAAAATACACCAAAAATAAAGTTTAACAACTTTTCAGTCTTAAAGCACCAATACACTTTTCATAGAAAGAAACATAGTATCACCACTACATGTTCTTCATATACCATAATATGGTAAAATTAATGCACCAAGCTGTTCACCATAAATGAATTCTTTAAAATTGTGAAGCAACAAATGACATAATTGTCACTGGGCTTCGTACCACTATACTTCCTGGCCTGCAGGAGTATTTGCCAGGTCACAAGGAGCAAGGTTAGCCTTTGTTACCATTTTCTTTGGTTTTTTTGAACATTTACCCTAATATTGTGTAGTATATTGATAACATGTACAGCTCAAGGCTACAAGCTTGCGAATTTTTATGTATGTGTACAATTCTGCATTTTTTCTGAACCCAAATTCAGGCAAATTAAAGAAATCACATGGCAAAAATACACGTATGTGCAGAACTGCAGGCTTATTCCTTAATTTCAGGTTACTGCACTTCTCAATAAAAAAATTTTATGAGATCCTACAAGGTTATATATGTCTGTCTCTCATGCGCCCATCCCAAGACAGTGGAGCATCTGTGAAGGACCAGGCCATAATGAATTATGGTTATTTGAACTACAGAGCTTAGCAGCATCCAATAAATATTTTATTAATCTATTTAAGAAATAATAGACATGAATGGCCCAGTCTCTTAAAATTGTTTTTTAGAGGAAAACATGCTAAAATGACCGAATCTTCTTCCTATATTTTATATTTCCCATTTTATTTCAAAATAGGTATTTATACTTGTTATGATTGGTGTGAAACTGAGAACAATCTCGCTCTTCATTTATGCTTGCATGGCTAATGCTACTGTAAATCATCAAAAAGTTATATATGTTTTTATTTTATTCTAAGTCATGATTTATTTTATCAAAATACTGGGATGATGTCTTTATATACATTGAAAATAAAAACTCAGGCCTCCCTATGGTATAGTTTTAAAGTTACTGTTAGTGGCATACGTAAAGCACCACATAATAATATATCCAGATGAAGAAAACAAAGAACATTTATGAGCTTTGAATTAACTGTATAGGAGTAACTGCTAAGAAAATATAGCAATATTTAACACAGGATTCAAAGTATTGTTATAGATCATTATAGATTTTAAATGAATTTTCCTCCCATGTTTATTTTTACAGATTTTTTTCATTAAGTTTTATATGTAATTTAAACTTTTTGGTGGAAAGCAGTATATACCTTCTGTACAATAATGTTACAGCTTTATACAAATTTTAGGAATTACAAGAAATGGCCTGTATTTATCTTTTCCAAGTGCTTTGGTTTCACTTGCCTGTTTTATGTTTTACTTGCTAGATTCAAACAACGGCAAATACTCTGAAAGCCTTGCTTCCTGGAGGATTCTGTAAACTGAAACATAAAAACATTGCTTATGTTATTTATAAGACTGTAACACTCCAATAACAACTTTCTTAAATTTTTAATTGTTAATTTTAATACCCTGTAGCACTTCTTGTGACAACTCATAACTATCTAGGATTTCTTTAAAACTGTTACAAATAAAAACTACATAAATTTCAGATTTTTTTTTTCCAAGCAGATTATTAGGAACAAATCATAACATAAAAAAATAAAATCAAGTAGTCCTTTGTGATGAGGGATTCTGGTTTCAGGAATTGAAAAAAAAATACAAAAAGTTTTTTTGGAAATAAAGAAAACATGCATCTTATGTTTACTATTCTAACAACTGTATTTGGAGAGAACTTGCAGACCCAGGAGATCACTTGTTTGTTAGTTGCTTATATGATGAACAATACATTTCCACAAACCTAATGTCTAACAAAATGAAAGGGAATGCCTTCTGAATGGATAAATATCCCGCTCAAAAGAAAAGAAACAAAAATACCCAATTCCAATGAAATTTTGGTAGAGTAAGTATTTTTGCATTGAAGTTGGACCAGCATGTCCTATTTAATGGTCTTTTTTTTTTTTTTTGCAAACTCTGTCTGAAGGTTATCTGAGAAGGAAAGGGAAATGGAGGTGAAAGCAAGGAAAGGCACAGTGGAACAGGTTGGCTTCAACAGCATTAGAATTCATCATCTTCTGCTTCACAGAAAACTTGCATGGGACTCTTCTCCAAACTGTTGACCTCCCAACCTTTACCAAGATCATTTATGTGTAAATTTATGTGTATTTATATGTATTTTTATATTTATAGATAGTATATAATATGTATATTAGATATAAAGTATAAATAATGATCCAATTTGTGACATTCTTCCTGTCTCCATCTCTACTTGAGAAGATTTATACAGCGAGCAAAAGTGTCAGTAAGGAAGCACTCTAAGGGAACTGGATGATCATGGAGAAAAGTCAAAAATTATGTAAAATAGGTCATCCATTGAGCAAAGAAAATCTGTATTTGACAAGCTTCCAGATTTGTTGAAAGGTTTGAGAGGAAGAGAGAAGACATCCCCCTACCCCCAATTAAAAACAAGACAAAAATACTCAATATTTTCCTACTTCTGAGTTTTCTATAGAAACTTTTTGAGGTTTTTTTTCCCACTAAAATATCTTGGAAAGACTATAGTCTGGTTACGTAACAATTATTCTTAGTTTAGGAAACATTCTTAGCTTTACAGGACAAAAAGAGTGGTACAATTTTTTAAAGTAATTTCTCTTTCTTCCTTTAGAGAACACCTCCAGTGATTAAATTTAATCTGCAACATATAGCCACATATTGTCATCATACAATGCACAAATACACTCAATACATCTAGTGAACCTTCACAGCATCTTCATGTCTTTCAGAAAATTAACAATAAATTATTTAAAAAAGGACATTAAAAATATGTTTCAATGATTGCGAATTTTAATGTTTGTGAGTATTAAGTATGATTCAGAATCACTGGTTCAATACCACGTAAATCCCTAATGAACAGTTCAACAGGAACCAATGAACCTGCATCATTAATGTTAATATTATAAAAATACCCTAAGGAAGAAAAGGCAATATTCTTATCAAATATTGTGCTAGTTGCAACAGAACCAGCAAAGCAAACAAGTGGTTTACTTTACTTCATAGGCAGTTTTTCAGGGTAATGTTTTATGAGCTTAGAGGAGGCAGGCAGCTCCACTAGCACAGCTGCTCCAAAGTCACCACAGCTGTTACACAAGCTCTGTAAATCACCCCTTGTGGCCTGTTTGTTCGGCTTCTAGCACTGCCCCAGGTACAGACAGACACAATGCAAGACTGTGAACCTTACTGAGGTCAAGAGTAAAGTGTAATCTTTGAAAATGGCCTCTGTACCTTTCTGAATAGATCCCATTTTGAAAGGAAGCAACATAGACCTTTCTTTTGTCTACTGGCATGACATCAACGTAGCCGCCCTGGTTGCGGACCACACCAGCGTGCACTGCTGCCCGGCAGATACTGGAGATCTGAGAAGGAATGAAGAAAAATATTAGCTTTGCACTCATCCTTTTATTTCACGGTGAATTAGAGGAAGACAGACATTTTAACCTAGTTTAGAAAACATAAAATAATTATCTTGATTGTATGACTAATTTGATTAGTCTTACAGTATTTAAATCAGTTTCATAGGAATTTGGCCAATTTCTAGAAATACAGACACTGCCTTTCAGGTCACTTTCACTATGATGCAAAAACCATTTGTTTCAGGCTATTTCAGTTCAAAGATCAGGAACATGTTTGAATTCTTCAGCCTTTCAAAGTGAAAGAATCTATCAGCCAAAACTTCAAACATCAGTGAAAGGATCCGTATTCAAAGGGAGCATCACAGTTTTCTATCCAGGCATGGGTAAATACTAAAAGCTAATTAGATCTTCAGACACAAGATAGAGATCTAAAACAAAAATTCTCTGTGAAGTCAACAGCACTTGTAGGTGCTTGAAACCTCCATTCTCTGGTCATTAATTCCTCTCATGAACCCACAAAGAATAAACAATACCCACAAAGAATAAACAATACCCACAGAAGGACTCCTCAGTGATAATCTTGATAACGTTATTTAAATAATTGACTTAAACTTGTAGTACTCTGTTACTCTTTTAGCATTTTAAAAATTGTCATAAGAATGAAACTTTTTAGGTATTCCAGAAGGTAGGTCCCAATCTTTAATACATAGCATAGCAAAGTGCAGTTCCAGCTACACTGAATCTCCACTTAGAGACAAGCTTTTTTGGTGGAAAAAGTCTTCAATGCAATAGGTTTCTCCAAAAGCAACCTAAAAAAACATAGCCAATAAAAATATAAATAGCTGGTCAAACAGGCCACAATTTAAACAAAAATTGCATTTCTTCCAGTTAAAACTGGAATAATTTCTATATGCTATCATAGCCATTTTCAATCTCAATGATATATAAAATCAGGATTTTAAAATAGCATTGATTTTCCTACTCTAAGTGCAGGACTTGCCAGGTTCACTCATATATATTTTGTCTTTCAATGTTACAATATTTAAAGGAGTAAAGATCTGAAATAATTTATGCAAACAAGCTTTTGTAAAGATGCTTTAGAGTTTTTCTTTCCACACTGCTAGGTGCAGTTTTTGAACATGCCAGAAAGGTGGCCATTTATACCCCTCTGTACTTTTCCTCATCCCAAGGTTGCAAAACTTTTGTTGTATCCTGAACACCAACAGAAGCCTTACTGTTACAATTATAGCAACCCTTATTTATCCATACTGTGGAGTAACTAAAGAGTAGACTGATCATGTGCAATTTCAAATACCTAGGGGGAAAAATGGCCTCTGCAATACAAGATTGCAGTCAGAAGAAATAAAAGATGATATTTACAAGCAAATAACGACACTGAAGAAGTAGAATGCTATTCATTCTATTCATTCCTAGTACAATAACCCAGCAGTAACTTTGTTTTCAGTTCCCACTGTAGATATAAATAAAGGCTAGAAGTACAATTGGCAAAAAGAAAGATCAGTTTTTTCACCTCTCTAATAGTAACCAAAATGCTACGCTCTTTACATCATGAGATAGGGATATACCTTCATAATTACATTTGAAGGTAGCTAAGGTAGTGGCTGTTCCAAAGTTATTTGGAAGTTTCTAGTCAAGCAAAAAGAAAAGGAAAGGTCAAGAGATGGAGATTTTGACAGAAGAGGCTGACTACTTGTTGGAAACTATCTCCAGCAAAGGACGGGGCCATTGTTAGGGCTGGTACCACAACTGGACCAATCAAGTATGGCTGGGCTAATGCACAACATTTCAAAGGTGACAGCAAGACACTTGTATGGAATACATGAAAAAGAAGAAGTCAGAAGACTGGGGTTGATGAACCCAGTTCAGAGGTTATTTTCAGATGAAAAATAAACTGATACTCTGATGCTACATTCTAGATGAGACTGGAGAACAAATACACATACTTTTTGAATATATGAACAACTAAATGAGTATAAATTCATAACTATGAACTAGTTTGTAAGAATAGCTATGAATAGATGCATAAAGTTTTATAAACATATACAGAATAAATTTTTTTTCACAAAGTATTATCTGTCCTTGTCTCTCAAGAACTTCTCATTGTCTTGGAGTAAGACTATTAGACATTCATCTAAATGGAATCAGATTCTCGTAGTGATGCCACAGTATTTCCTATGCTCAATATTATATCATCCAGATCACACTTTCTTGAACCACTGAGGTAAGCCTCCTGTTTATTTAAGCAGAACAGGATTTCACTGTCTATCAAAAATTTCAGCATATTATTTGTGGTTTACATCAGCACCCTTGTGTCACCTTCCGGAAGACTTCAAAGATTTGGGGTTGTTTCTTTAATTTTGATGAAGGAATTCCAAAGGGCATATAAGGCAGTATTTTTAAGTTAGTCTAAACACTTCATACAGCATTATATGGCTGTGCTTTATTACTGTGTTATGAACACTCCTAAACTTGTTAGTATTTTTAACAGGTCACAGGATCTGAATACCAAGTTGCCTAATTATTTTCCTTCTTCAGATACTCAAAAAATACCAATAACTGCCACAGTATAGCATTACTCTATAAAGGCATTTAAACCATAAGTGTCTTTAACATACCATCACAGGAATATGGAGCTATTTAATAACTTTCTACATCATATTCTTTGTATTTTACCACATCAGAGAATTATTAATACTTTTGCAAAAGTTTCAGTAACCATATATCGAAATATTCCCTGAAACAAAAATTAGCATGACTAAAGTCCTCAAATGGTATAAAGTTATACAACTTCATTGAAATCTTTAAATAAAATATATTTGTTGATCTCTAGCCCCCAGAAGAAGTAAGGTAGACATGCTGAAAAAGTCAAATGAATTCTGCTCTGCAGATACCTATTTATCCCCTTTACTCTCTGTACTACAAACTGCTACAAACATAATCTAGAACAGCACCTTCAGTGTAAACATCTACCCTGACAGCATCTGAAGTTGATAAGATTCCCATCTCTGGTTTCTTACCCATGTTTATGTCCACTTTTTCCTAAAAGCAGTTTGGCTGCACACATCTATACAATGGAGACGAATAATGAGATAGTACATTTAAAATAATTTTAAAGTATACCTCTATAACACTAATTAAAGTCACCTGAGACTTCTCCAGGCAAAGAAAATACTCATTCTAAAATCTCCTCCTGTCTTGGTTAAACACAAGCATGTCTTTCTCCTACAACAGTCTTTTCTAACTCACTGAGAAACTTTGTCTGTAGCCCTTAATTGCAACCACAGAGCTGAAAGAAAACCACCTTCCACAAACTGAACTTGTATTGAATCGATTTTCACTGCCTCTTTTATGCACATTAAGGATCCAGTCCACAAATCAATTATCTTTCTAAACTGGAAGTACTACTCACACCTGTGACACTACTTATGGATGAGAGTGTTTTCAGGACAAAATACGCAGGTAATCTAATGGACATTAGTTAGTTTCAAAATACTGATGAGTCAATACTTGCATATTATTTTCACACATTTCAAAGTAATGGAAAGTACTGAAAATCATCAGCTAGTTGCCATACTATTCTTTATGACACCTATAAGACAGTTAAACCATAGAGTTTACTGCCAAAATGTGGACTGCTTTCTCTGCCATTACATCCTGGCTTCTCCACAGAGAGATGACAAAGGAGGGGCATAAAATAGAATTCTCTTTTCAGACTTACTACCCACCTCAGAACTAAACATGTTGTAGAAAAGACAAGGAAAACCAGTTGATTAGCAAACAGAGTGACCAAAAAAAAAAAAAGTCTGTTAAAATAACAAGACAATGTGAGATACTTCACACAAATATATCAAATTGCAAATATTTAGCTATCCCCACAGAGAGGAAATATTCAAAATAATGAGACTGTGGACATTTATTTTAAGAGTAGTATTATTTTGTATAGTCTGACAGAAGTTAGGGTTGCATCAGGATCTAAAGTGCAACCGTTTATATGAGTATTCACTGCTAATATTGAACAAATCAGTGAGAATTTTGATAGAAAATTTAAAGTATGGGTCCAGAGACTAGTAAAGCCAGCAATGAGTTTTCAAGTAACTTTCCATATCTTCAGCAGCTGACTACTGCTAACTTAAATGGGAGCCTCAGAAAAAGAACGCTTGAAAAGGTTGTGTGAAAAAGTGTATGGAGGAAACTGCATATCAATATTCTATTTTATAGTTACATTATAATTTTTTCATAGAATTTCATACTTCATTATATAACACAATGTAAATCCCTATACTTACATCAGAATAAATTTGTGTACCAATTACACGAGCATAGTGTGGATTTGCCTGCATACAGGTGTGAGGACAATATACCCTGAAAGATCAAAAACAAAGTACACACAGTTAGGAAGAGTATCAGAGGATTAATATATAATGTTCAATGACAGCATTATTAAGTATAAATCAAGTTGATTATCTGTACATAGGGGTCCATACTGCTATTTAAAAGCTATCAGTTTTTGAGGCTTTGACCATACAGTGGAAAGCATTGCTGATGTGTTGAGGTTCATGAGGAAGTGCTTAAAATCATACTTCAACAAGTCTAGTCTTCTTTCCTTTAGATAAGCAGATGGTGCTCTTGTTCAACATACGTGAGGCAAGTAGCAAAGTCAGTGAGAAGAGAGACTGTTCATTATTCTGTAATTTATTTGATTCTAAGGACCCTATACAAAATGTACAGTCAGATACCTTCCCAGAAGAGGCAGATCTGAGTGAAGACCTGCTTTGATACTGATGACCTGATGAAAAAAGCCAATTTAGCAACTTATAATGAAGGTGAGCATTGGCATCCGTGGCTACAATGAAAAGCTTTGGAAAGCAGTGAGATCCCCAGCTGATTCTGGGAGATCAGAAATCTACCAAAACAAAGACTGTCTTTATCGACTGCATTTTATTAACCTTTGAGGAAAACTTTCTCTGTGATTCATGTTTTCTATAACTTCAAAATGCACAGGAAAACCATGTGGGAAGATAACAGTAGTACAGAATGTGTCAGCATCTTATTTGCTAATTGTGTTATGCTACAAGCAAGAACCATCACTCAACTCTAGGTCTACTCTGAGTATTTCATTTGGCAAATGGAGTCACCCTACACAGGGCAACCCTGGGCAAGTGCTCTTCTCCAAGATACTATCCAGGCTCCAATCAACATTTTGCAAGTCACATCACTTGGGCATGCTAGAGTCTTGCCAGATGGGTAACTAAAACAGGTTGATGGAATCAGGATGGATATTTTAGTCGGAAGCAAGCAAGAAGTCAAAGAAGCCTTTTGAAGACCTGCTGATTTATGATTTGGGAGTAAGAGTGAAAAATGAGGTTGTGTAATCAATGCCATGGCTGATTACTGCTTGTCATTCCTGAGACTACATTTTCAGAATTAAGAGCATGAACAGAATCTTGAACGAATCACTGCTGTTGTGAAGTTCCTTAAGTTCACACTTCAGAATTATGTAATTTTTAACCTTGGATTTATTTTTTAATTTTCCTAAAGACAAAACCTATTTTTCTCTTAATCAAGCTAGGTTTAGTTTTTAATAATGAAGACAAAAAGAAAAAGATAGAAGTATGAGTGTGTACCCATCCATTCCTGTGTTCCACTCCTTAGCTTTTGCACCTCTTCCAGCTAGAAACCCAGGAGTCATAGCCAAACACCAAGTAAATCCACGGACCCAAGTGCTACATGAAGGGATGTTTTCCTAGCAGTTTTGGCTTTGTATTTGTTTCCTGTGTTGGCTGTAGGATTGCTATGAAAGTAATCTTGCGGATATCTCCAGCTTACTTTGTGGTGAATCATGCTACAGTGTATTTACCTTTGACTCATCTATGGTTTTAAGAACTGTCACCGAATTCCTTTGTCAAAATATTGCGGTACAGGCGCCTTTCGAAGAGTTAAAACCCAGGCTTCAAAGGAATGGCACAGATATTTAAAGCCATCCTGCAGACCAGACCTTACCTTAACCAGATATATTTCAAGTTTGTTTTTTTTTAAATCCAGTTTCTCCAGAACTCCCAAGCAAATTGGTAACTTCTAAGATAAATATCTGAATTTTATCCTTCTATTGTATCTGTTTTATAGGTAAATTGAAATAAAGTGTGCTTTGCCCAAGGTGCATATATATAATAATGGACAATGAAAAATAAAAATGCACTTTTATTCAGTCTTTGGTCTAATGATTTCACCAAGATTAGCAACAGGATCTTAGTGAATAAAAGAAAAAGAGATTTTCCTAATGAAAAATGCTGCATATCATCTTTATCTACCTTCTACTGAGACCAAAGACTAAAATATCACTTGAACATTTCTGACTTGATTTTTACAGGTACTGTTGTCACCTTTCTGAACAACTTAAAACAACTTAAAATAATTAGTAAATGACAGAAAATAGAGCAGCACTTTAAATCAATAAAATTTTATAAATTTTACCTTGGACAGTGTGAGGCTGGTTTTTGAAATGGGCACAGTTGTTCTACTGTGGTTTCACAGGTGATAGCCTGAACTGAAGAAAATAAAACAGAAACAAGTAAATCTGTGCTATTCAGAAAAAAACAGTGTAGCACTGAACTTATAAGAAATAAATACTAACCTGTTACTTTAGAGACAGTGAAGGAGTTAGCAGATTGGTATTTTCTGAAGAAGAAATATTAGAAATTATCAGTAAATAACATATTTCATTGATTTCTTTTAGCTAGAAGAACTTTTATTAGACAATATCGAAATATGCCCAAGGCAATGCCCTCAATCAGTTTTTACTCACCGTACCCCCTTCTCCCCAGCTGGGAATATATTTATTGCAACGACAGATTTACTGTGTACTCCCAGTGAATCTCTTTCAAAAACCGGAATGTGTGTTAAACCCTTTCAGGAATTTAATTTGCTGAGAGGGTGTGGTAGGAACCAATTAAGCAGTACGTTGGTCCCTCATAATGTAGTGTGTGATTGCTCAGAAGCTTTCATCTACCAGCAGAGATCATTCCTATAAATGACTCCAACACTGAGAAGAGTTCATCCTCATAGCTTTTCTGAAACATTTCATTCAATTTTACTTTTGGATTTTGCATCTCCTGTTATCACCATCATAATTAAAAACATAGTATAACACACAAGAGTCATTTTTTCTTAATAATTATATGTCACCTAGATGTATCTGCTTCCTGTTGTTATAAAAAGTCAGGTATACAGATTATGTTGCTTCATTACAAATTGATGAACATTTCTATTTTACTCCCCTTATCTTCTATTTTCCTCCTCTTTTAACTCCTGTGATATCCCTCTGATTCCGATATTTTTCATCTGGAACAAAGAAGCTGATGATGCTTTTGGCACCCATAAAGTTACTTATTAAAAAGAAAAAAAAAAAAAACCAAGAAAAAAACACCCCAAGGAAATGATTCCCTATTCACCTTTGGAGCAAATTGCTCCTGTGGACTCCTCTGTGTGCCTGCATTGGTTTATTTGCTTGTATGACCTATCAATTTCACATTGCTTATTTAATGGATTCCAATTTGCTTTCACGGAGGTAGCTCATAATTATGTTGCCCTAGCATTGTCAAACTGATGTAGGAATATGTATTCTGTTGAGAGATTGAGAACAGTATCCTACCCTAAGAAAATCCCACAGCTGAAAAAACGTTGGTATTAGCAAACCTGGTAAGAAATCAAAGGAGCTGAAGATTAGGATGTTTGCTCTATGCTGCACTGACACTCCCTTTTCTGTATTCTCTATTCTGTTTCACAACACAGTAGAGGTGAGATCCACTTTACTTCATCTGTTCTTGAATAGATATGTAGTTTATGCAAAGCTCCATCTCCAGACACGGGTCAGTCAGGCAGCTGCAAGGCATCCCCTGCCTTATTGACGGGCCTTTGGAATGTTTGAAACTTTGGTAAATAATCTTTATTTCTTCCATAACCAAAATACCTTGCTCTGAGTTCCAATTCTCAGAGGATAGGTGCTAAATACACTCTGTAGGCTGGACACTCATACAGTTTTGTCTCATACAGCACAGAAACACAGAGATTTCAACTGATGGAAAATCAATTGGTTCCAGTCTAAAGACTTTTTTACAGCTTACCTACTTGTACATTTGTAAGCAAGCTGGCTCCTAATATGTTAGTATTGACATAATCAAGATTTACTTCTCTCTTTGTATCAAAGCAAGTAAAAAAAAAAAGAAGTATTTGTCTATATCCTCATTTTTAGGCAGGTAAATTGAACCACAGTGAGGCATCGGATGATCCAAAGAAACTGATTGATATCAATGCCTTAAATGCTAACCAGGTAGACCAAATTATAGGCCACTGAATTTAGTTTACCAGGTCAGTGCTCCTCTCTATGCTGGATTAGACATAGCTGTTGAAAAGAGAAATTATGACAGGTGTCATAGCCTGTGTCATTTGTTTGCACAGCATAGAGTAAGAGCACTGCCTCTGATGATTACCTATCTCCCTGACTCTTGGGTTTATATCTGAGCCAAATATATCACTCAGAAAAATTCTGTTTTCTTCCAGCTCAATATTACCCCTATGAGCTACACACATACCACTATTACACGTGTACTAACTATAGACAGGAATACGGACAGCAATGTACAGCTCTGAAGAATACATTATGATACAGTGAAGTGTAATTTGCAAATACTAATTATATCTTAGATTCAAACATACTAATAGTGATGTTTTTCTATCACTGGATAATTACATATGAAACTGCCAAGCATTCTCCACTTCCGCGTGTTGCTTTTCTGGGTTTTCCTTTAGCACATCTACAAGTATTTGGAGCTGTTTTCACATACCAGTCTTAGGGAAAGCACCTCAACAGTGCAGTACACCCCAAAATGAAGTTTCCACAGTATGGAATATTATTCCATCACTGCCCAAAGCAGAAATTGTGCAAAATACTTGTGCAAAATGTCATATGTAAATTGTGGAACTGTGATGAAACTATTGAATATACAGGCAGAAGTGTATTTTCTTCTTGGTTCATATGGACATTACATCTACAAACACAAACTTGTAATATTATTGCTTTGTTAACTGTCATAGATTGCTCTGTCCATGTCCAAAGCATGTAAAACAATCTGCCAGTATGTGCTAGTTTTCAACAATAAATATATACCCTTACCAATTAATTAACTGAATACTCTCATGATTATTTAACCACAAACACTAACTTACTTGCCAATTGATTCTGTAAATTATTTAACCTTCTTTCACCTTATTATTGTGTCAGTTTTCTATCCATCATTAAACACTGGCTAAAGCTTCAGAATGGATACAATACCTCTACATCCACATGCCTTTTTATAGCATTTTCATATTCTTTATGAAAAAAAGCATAGCAAAATGTCATTAAAAATGTGATATATTTTGTATGAAATAAACACGTGGAAACCTTTTCATACATTTTAATTAAAAAAAAAACAAACAACAACTTACCCAATTGACTGAACGCCATTTCTGTAAGACTTGATAAAGTAATTTTTCCTCCCTTGCCTAGTGACATCAACCCAACCACCTTCATTGTCCAGGATGCCATAATGTATAGCAGCTTTACAAATACTGGATTGCTGAAAAACAGAGCAGGAAAAGCAGATCCATGTCAGACAAAAAACAGGTTTTAAATACAATTAAAAACTTGGTAGAGGGTCTTTTACATTTGACTTGGTCTACGTAGGTGTTAATTCAAACAAATAAACCACCACTTTGCCTTACTCAGAGATAAACTATTCTCATTTACAGTATACTTGTTCACAGTAGCTATCATTTCCTATACTGTTTTCCAGTTCTACAGAGTAAATTATATACTCTCAGTTAGTATTAAGGGTACGTAAGTAGGCCCATCTTACTGAAAGAATTTATACAAGCATACCCACAAATCGCTGTACTTCTCCTTTAGCTGCACATTCACACATTTGCATGTAAATATGCAAACACAAAAATTCTGCTTCTGTGTATGGATAAGTATGAAGGTCATTGTACAGTATATACAGAATAGCAAATGCAAAGTTAGGTCATCTGACGCTATCTTAAACATCTGGCGTAAGCTTTTACTTTCGGTGAGTGCTGACATCCTCAAAATCCATCCTTAATATGATTTTAACTGGTATGCCAACAGAAAAGACATTTCATTAAACACTATACTGGTACAAAATCTAATTTAAAAGTATTTACCATTTCATAATGTACACTTCCAATAACTTTGGCTTTGCTATCCAAACAGCCAGCAGGACATTCATACCTAAGGGAATTAAATACAACTTGGTCTTAAATGCTGGGATTACAAAAAGGGAAAATATTCCAGCTCACATACAAATACAGCCTTTCAAAAAATCTCAAAATGATAACTGTAAAATTTACCATACCTATTGCAAGTTGTTCCTTTGCACTGATCTCTTAGCCTTACTTCACATGAAACAATCTGAGCTAAAACAAGCAAAAAGCAAATTCACTGCAATGAATTTGATACTAGACAATTCAGTTTTGTTGACCACTTGCAAATAAGACAAATTCCTTACACATTTGCTGTGTGCTTATCACTTCATTTTTCTCACTGTCATCAATGCCTGTGGAGGCTGAAGGTTGATGTGTTCTTGGCCAGCTTTGCACAGCTGCATCCTGGGCTTTGGATTGCTGACGTTCAATCTCATTGGTTTCCTCTTCTGGTTCATGGGGGGAATAAGGTCTTTCTGAATCCTCTGTTTCAGAAAATCGGCAAAAAAAAAAATCTCTCAGAAAAAAAGTCAGTGTGGAATGTAAACCCCTTACTGTATTTCAACAGAATGGCTCTGTTCTCATAAAATGGTGGACAAAAGGAAGAAAGTAAGGAAAACTCTCTGCTTCATAAGATGGAGAACTCGAGATTAATAAAACACCTCAAGTATGTCTGTGATAGTGAGCAAAAATATACCTTTTTTTCCCAGCACTTGTAGCATAATTGAAGTATGAAACTGCTCTTAATGCTCCTGTTTTAGTATCTTTATGTCGTCAGAAAACCAATGGAACAAAGACAATCTCTGTTGGGCAGAGTTTTACCAAGTTCACAGATAACATGCAATTAAAGAAGTTTATTTCATAGTAACACACCTGAAAATGAGACCCTTCTCTTCATACATAGTGAAAATAATTCTGAAACACTCATAACTGAATCTACATTTCTTACTTAGACAAGAACCATAAGGAAGGTATTTGGGCACACACATGCAGCTTTCGTATGGTCCATATGAAATCTCAGAAGTTATTAACAAAAATTGCTAAATGAGTTGTCCACAGAGTAGAGCAAAAAGTAGCAGCTTCATAATATGTTGTGTTTCAATGCTATAAAATATGAATAGTATTCAAAAAATTTTAAGAAGTTAATAATCATCCTAGCTGACATTTTCTTTAATTACTAATGTCTTCTAGCTTTGTTCTTGATTTTTCACACACCACACGACTATGTCGCTGAGATATTTCCCTATAAACAAATGACTGCATAGACTTCCAGTGTAGTTACGGAAAGGCATATAAATAGCACACAATGAGTCTCCATCTTTGTGTACTAAAATGCCTGCATCAGCACTTAGCAGCAGGAGTTCAGTGCACTCCATTCCCCCTGGTGAGACTCAGCCTCACGTATCACAACTATATGTTCCCATTCATCATAGTAAAGTAGGGCCCTAACTGGTCTTTGGGCACAAAAATAGTGTATTCTATTCCACTATGTTAAAGAACAATCAGGAAAGAAATCAAACGACAGGTTACATTTCTATTCCTGTTTATAGTTGTAACGGTGAAATAGTACGTACCTCTGTAACAAAGATTTTCTCTACAACCTCCTCCAAAACTAGGGGGACATGCAGAACAGGGGCGGCCAGGTTTATAAGGAGCATGACCCCACCAGTTACCCCTTTACAAAAAACAGAAAAAAAATAGCAAAAAATGCCTTAATCAATGAGCATTTTAACATTAAACAGCACTTAATATGTCAACAAATAAATTATGAAAACCAGCAGGCACACAGACCGTAATACTGTGCTGATATTCCCAAGTTGCAAGCAATAGAATGAGAGGAAATGGCCTGAAGTTTCACTAGGGGAGGTTTAGATGGGATATTAGGAAGCATTTTTTCACTAAGGGTTGCTGAGCACTGGAACAGGCTGCCCAGGGAAGTGGTGGAGTCACCATCCCTGGAGGTATTTAAAAGGTGTGTAGATGTGGCACTCGGGGACATTGTGGACTTGCCAGTGCTAGTTTACTGGCTGGAGTCAATGACCGTAATGGTCTTTTACAATCCAAATGATGCTATGATTCTACACCAAGTACACAGCATACAGCTGAAAAGTCCATGAAGAAAAAAAATGAAGAACTAACATAAAGATCTGTAAGATCTTTTCAGACTGGCATAGCACCGTAAGACTTAATTCCTCTACTTCACGATAACAGCCTCCACTCTCCTAGATGAAATATCCTATAAAATTTTGTCTTAAACATGGGCTTCCTGTTACACATTCCTTTAAGTCACAGTGGGGAAATATATTTTTTTTTCAGAAAAATACCACACTATAATAAAGATCTCTGATGCTGTATATGTACTAAAACACAGGCTAGAAAACTGAAGCACCAGAAAACTCACAAGTATATTCATGCAGCTGAAGGCTGTTTGGGAACAATTCTCTATTTTGTAACAGCACAAAACCCAGAAAATCCAGACTGATTTCCTTGAAGATTATTTCCTGGACTACTATAAAGTATCTTGTCCCCTCAAGATATTTTTGGGTGCCAATCTACTTACTTAGGAGAATAATTGCATACAAGATAAACTGCTTTTGGCCAAATCTGCCCCCAGATGTTCATGTTATGACACAAATTAATTGCACAACCAATTCTGCTACTTGTAGCCCAAACAACCTATGGAAAAGAAAAGAGGAAAACATGTGAAAACCAATGATCAACTTAAAATCAAAACTATCTTCAATATACCAAACTCAAATCACCGAAGTGATGTTTTCCCCTCTGTTATAAATAGCATGAAGTGACCTAATTACAACTGTCTAAAGGCCATTCAGTTATACCCTTATTAGAGAGAAAAGCTTTACCTTGATAGAGATTTTATATAAATGCTCTAAGCATATATTTGAAATTCTAGCATAACATTTGCAAAACATGGTCTGAAGAACTGGGTTTTTGTAGGTAATTAATAGGTAATTGTGAGTTAGAAGTTAGAGTTCCTGTGTGTTGGAGTTCCCAGTACAACCTAAATGCCCAGAGGGGTTTGGATTGGTTGGACTGAGACAACGGGTATTTTTCAGCAGTAAAAGGAGGTAACAAAGGATAAAACCATTTACAAAAACGCTTATACACTGAATAGACCCAAGTCATGGATTTTAAATGAATATGCTTTCATGTCAGTGCAATCTAAGGTGGCTGTGCTCCTTTATTCACCTTTCATCGCAGACCTCAAAAATAATCAGAATGACAAAGTCTGGAATGTTCAAATGAGACAAATATGACAGGTGTTGAAAATGTATTCATTCAAGCTAAGCCAAATCTGTAGATCCAGCAGGATTTAAGAGATGAAAGAGATAAGTATTGTGAAAAACTAGTACCACAAAAAAGCTGTATATATGTATTAATCTTACATGTGATACTAAATGTAATTACAGGTGTTATTATAGAAATTATAAATAAGAACATAGGTAACTATTTTGAGATACAATTTTAAATTATGTTAGTAAACAGAAAGTAAGTATTTAAAAATTAATGATTTTTAAGTTTTCCAATATTATATCAAAAATTATATGTGGACTGTAGTATAATCTGAAGATCACGTATGTACCATTCACTGAAAACATGACTGGTACCCCTCAGTAAAAATTCAGTCTAGATACACAGATTTCAGAAGTACGAAGTAAATTAGCTCTATGCAATTTTAAAATCTTCCTGAAGTTAAAACAAGGTCTTAAAAACTACTGTTTGATCTGAGGAATTCACCTAAGAAAACTTTTTTTTTAAATGAGCTGTTTCTTCAACATATTATGGGAACGACTATCCAGATTATGCGAAGTGCACTGAGCAGTAACACTCAGTTTAACACCAGGGTTTCTGAGCTTTTTCCTCAATCCTGTTGATAGCTATGAGGATGAAATCTAAAGATATGCATGACAACCCTACTTTGTCACTGATACCCAGTGCTTGCAACTAGGAGCCTAAACAAGCCCTTTTTGGGCTTTTGTGCTGTGGTATGTACTGCAGGTTTAGTGTGCTCTAAGTGTCAGACAGAACCAAAATGAAAGTCTCCGTCACTCTTTCCCACAGCTGAGAAAAACCAAGCACACCTACATACCTGTGTGTAATGTGTACAAACAGGACCAGAACATCTGTATGGACAATATGGATTGCATTCATGAGGATGGGGATATGTGAAATCTCTCACTTCATCATACCATGCTTGGACATGAAATGTTGGAGGTCTGTACCTAAGAAAGCCAGTAGCAGTGCATTAGATCATTCAAATGTTGTAGCTTCTACCATTTTTCCTTTAAGTAACAATGAAATTTTGTTAGATTTTAAAAAATCTCAAATATTGCATAGAACAGTATCTTAAACTACCTTCCCCAGTGTGCCCCCAGATTCTGTCCAATTGATGGAAGAAGACTTGCTGGTCCATGCTCCCATAGACAGGTTTCAGCCCACGACTCCGCAGATCTCTCCAGTTCTGTGTCCCATGTCTGAAATTTGAAAAGAAAAGAAAGGGAAAATTTCTTAGAAATATTTTGTGTGTATCTCGTTCTAAGATTAAAAAAAAAAAGTCCATTTTTTCAATTTTTGAGTTTTCTTTTACTGAGGCAGAAGACTGAAAAGTAAGACTTGAAAAACATATGCTGTATTTGTATTAAGTAAGAAAGAAAAATGTTTGCACCAAGAGAAAAAAGTTTTAATCTCTTCACAGCATTCTCTTTAGGAACCATGTGCAGCCATGCTGCAGTGAATAAAGCACAAATATTTCCAGGAAAAAGAACACGTCTTGTAGAACCTCAAGTATTTCATCATACATTCAGACTAATTTTCATAAAATGAGATTATGCTATCTAAATAACAGTAATTCAACATTTCCAGATCCAAATTCCCATGCAGACACTGGAGATCATGTCTGCTAATTTTTGGCACAGATGAAAGATAGAAAACTCCTTAACATAGCCAAAGATTACACAAATATAACAGACAAATTCCACATGCTAAAATTATTTTTTCTATTGATTCTGACATGCAGTTTTCCAAATATTAATCAGATAACTCATTAAAAACAAGTATGTCCTTGGTTATGCAAGACCATGATTATGTGAAGACTTTATTATCACTCAATTTAATCCTAGAATATCTGTTCATGCTTCTCTTCTTCAGAAGTCTCTAATGTATTGGATTGCATTTTGTCTGTTATTATTAATACCACCAGCAAGTAAAAAATTTACAGGGTACATTTTGACTCCTAAAATGCAACATTTATTTGGACAGAAATACTCAAACAGTATAATAATGACAGACCAAATCTTTTAACCCACTTATGGATACAAAGACCACTGACTTCAGAAAACCATACAAATTTTCCATTAGCCATCCTTGGCCATTATTTCTGTCATAAACTACAAGTTTTTTAATGTCCATAAGAAAGTGTTCTAATCTTAAAACATGAAGTTTTATGACACTTTGCATAATTCTCTTCCTCTTCTATTTAGTTGTCACACCACCATAAAATGTTCTTCTCCCTATGTACCTATCGTAAAAACAACACGAAGATTAACACCCTTCCTCCACATATATACTTTGTTCTTATAGACTGTAGTACAATTGCTTCATCTTCTACCACAAAATCACAAGACCAAAATATTTTAAGATAAAAGCAACTACAGTTTGTTGCATATAACGTATGACATTATGTCACCTCAACATGTTACATAATATGTAGATTTAGCTCTTATGATAAACAAGTCATAAAGTTAACACATTTCCCAAATAACTGCTATTAAGAATGGTTTTGCTCTGAAATACAAATTTAGAGTAAATTTTACTTATGATAGAGCAAAATTTGGGCACCTGCTGTGTTTTAGAACTTCCCACCTCCAAGGTTAGCTACAATTTCTTATAGCTCTTATGAGCTTCAGAAAGCCAGAATATATTCTCTTGTAAAGCATCCCCTCACACTTTCAACTCTTAAAACAGCAGTCATGGTTAAATGAATTGTACTGTTATGATATTTTTCTCACCACACAAGTTTAAAAGTATTTTATGCAGCTACTTTAACTAAAATAATGATACTTTTTTTTTAAGATCAGAACTAGGTAATCAATAGCAGATGCTTGAATCAACTCTTCAAGCTTGTGAAGTAGTTACTTTTAACAAAATTTTCTTTAAAGAGTGATGAAAGGTAAGCATAACAGACCCATCCAGAACTTCTGCAAGAACAGCTTTTTGATGAAAAACTTAAATTCATCATTAATCCTCCTGACAGATGAACACCCACACTCTAAGTACTGTTGAAATTGGATATGGTCTTCAAAAAGTTCCATCTTCTTTAACTGTTCCTTTGCCTTCATCCACAGTATAAAATATTGCCTTTACTCCCTTTACTCTGCCTAGCCAGAGATAAACACACTTCCCACTTTCTACAGTCCCTACAGACTTAGTTGCAGCAAAGAAATATTTATGTCTGAGCAGATCATCTTCATCTCTTCACAGGAAGCACAGCACAGGAGACAATACCAGCAATGAGGAGCTTGGGGCATGTGGATATTTTTGTCCATTGCATGGAGACTCCAATAATGGGTTTATATGTGAAAAGTTATTTCAGGTCAGAATCTGCACTATTAATTAAGTGAAAAAGGTTATAGTTTAAGGTTCATCATGAGGCAATCATTCTAATTCTTACATTATAAAGCTTAAACTTGTCCAAATTGATGTCCAAATTTGTGCAAAAATCAGTCAAGTGTAAATTTGCCTGTAGGAGAAAACCTCCTTACGTGCAGTATTTATTATTCAATGGGCTCAATGTTTCGCCAAAGCCATCACTTCTTGAAATGTCTTTAATAGAAGTTAAAATTTAAAAAACCAAATCTCTCCTAAGGAACATCAATTTTAGAAACATTCTGGAAGAAACTCCAAATGTCCCAGTTCCAAAGAATTTCCTAGAGATTAGAGTCACTTTCTTGATTACCAAAGACTTCAAAGAAAAAGTGGGAATAAAACACCACTACTCTCCTACAGCTGGTAGAAGAAAAAGAGATAGAAGTGCTGGAAGTCAGAATTACTTGTGTCTCCAAGTCCTACCAAGAGAGAAGCCATAAAACACAAATCCAAATCAATGTAGAAATGGAAAACATTTCTCAATCTCCAGGATCACTCTAATGACTTTTAATAAAAAGAGGTAAACACTATGGTCCTTGAATAAAGGACCATTTTCTCCAGCCTCAAGGATGATGCATCCTCATGAGCAAGAAATCAGGCAAATGGGGCAAGAGACCTGTGTGGATGAATAAAGAACTCCCATCATTACCCAAGCATAGCCAGGAAATACACAGGAGATGGAAGCAGGGTCAAGCCACTTGGCAAGATTATAGAGAGGTTGTCAGAGTAAATAAAAAGGAGAGAAGGAAGGCCAAGGCCCTTGAAGAATCTGGTCAAGGACAAAACAAAGGACTTGTTCAAATACATCAATAACATAAGGACGACTAAAGACAGCTTGGTAGCAGGACACGGAGAAGGTAATTACTGAACACCTTCTTTGCACTGGGCTTCACTAACAAACCAGCTCTCAGGGATGTCTGATCTAGGAGGCCAGAGTAATGGAATGTTGGAAGGAAGACTTTCCCTCGGTCAAGGAGGATAGGGACAGAGAACACCTAGCCAAACTTGACATCCACAAGTGCTGGGAGACCTGGTAGACACAACAGTGAGGCTGCTCAAAATCATGTCTGAAAGCTTGTGGAGATCAATGTGATGCCTGAGGACTGAAAGAAAGCACGTATCACCCCAGTCTTCAAAAAGGGCAAGAATGAGGACCCAGGAATTATCAGAGAGTCAGCCTCACCTCAATCCCTTGAAAGGCAATGGAGTGTCCCATTCTGGAGGCCATCTCTACCAACATGAAGGACAAGGTGATCAGGAGTAGTAAGCACAGATTAACTAAAGGTAAATCATGCTTGATTTATGATGAACCTTCTATGATGAACCAACTACATGGCTGGAGGAGGGGACAGCAGTGGATATTGTCTGCCTTGATTTCACCAAGGCTCTTGACACTGTCTTGCACGACATCCTCACAGGCAAACTCAGGACTGATGAGTGAATAGTGAGGTGGGTTGAGACCCAGCTGAACAGCGGATCCCAGAGGGGTGTAATCAGTGGCACAGGGTCTATTTGGAGGCCTGTCACGAGTCGTGTCCCCCAAGGTTTAATGATGGCTTCAATACTGTTTAACTTTTTATCAATTACTCGGATGAAAGGGCAGCTGTCTCCTCAGGAGGTTCACTGACAGCACAAAGCTGGGAGCAGTGGCCAACACCTCAGAGAATTGTGCAGCCCTTCAGAAGAACCTGGACAGGTTGGAGAGATGTGCAGAGAAGAATCATCTGAAACTCAACAAAGGCAAATGCAGGGTCCTGTGCCTGGGGGATAATAACCCCAAGCACAAGGGTGCCAAGGGGCAGGAGCCAAGCTCTTCTTGGTGGTGTCAGGCAATAGGACAAGAGACAATGGGCAGAAACTGATGCACAGGAAGTTCCACCTGAACATGAGGAAGAACTTCTTTACCATGTGGCTGACTGAGCATTGGAATAGGTTGCCCAGAGAACATGCAGAGTTCCCCTCACTGGGGATATTCAAGAACCACCTGGATGCAGTCCTGTGCCATATCCTCTGGGATGGCCCTGCTTGAGCAGGGTGGTTGGACCAGATGACCCACTGTGGTTCCTTCCAACCCTACCAATTCTGTGCTTCTGTAACTTGGTATCATAATCCCTGATGCAACCACTTGGAAAACTTTATCTTAAGTTTATATCTGACTACTCCAGTAATGCAAAAATTTTACAGTGGTGCTAATAACATTATGAATAAGTATGAAATTTCTGAAAACAAATTAAAACTTGTACAAGAAATCTGCAAGATTGCAATGCCGTATCAGAGTTTACTCAGAGAAAATTAGCTTAAAGGTATTTGTAAAGGTCAATTCTACAGTTACATGTAGTTGGAATTTAAAGAATTTAAAAGATTTTCTGATTTCTCAACATGCCTAATCATTGCTTCAGAGATTGGATCAAGAACAGGAAGAAGCTGCTTTACATTTTTGACAACACCTTGAATTTTGTCCTTCTTTCAGTAGTTAAAATAGGAGATACAAATTTCTCTCCTAATTATTCTGATTGAAAGTATAATGAAGAAAAACAGTGTATCTTAATTCTAAGGATTAAAAGACTGTTTATTTTAAAGGTTTTCATACCAATGTTGTCAGATTAGTTCTAAATATGATGCATTTCACTCACATAGGCTAAATGAAACAAATCTGTAAAATAATCTGCCTAAGTATTTAAAACATACCTCTTCACTGGAACAAGAATTTTATTTTTGTGCTTTTAATAGCATTCCTTTGTTTCACTTACATGAGGATGACCTTTTGAGTTCAAACAATGAAAGCATCTCTGTTGCGGTGTGCTATGGCTAGGTTTTGACCAGGAAATGTTATCTTCCCCCTCTCCCCTCCCGCTCAGTATCTGGTTTCCCCCCCTGGAGGGCTCTGTATTTCACAATCCGATACAAAGCCCGCCAAATTCAAACCCCTCACTCCTACCTCATAGGATGTTTGTACCCTTTCCCGCCCCCTCATGTTGGTATATATGTAACTGTAACTCCCCGTGCCAGTGCTTCCCTGGCATGATCCTGGTGCCCGAATAAACCATCTGGGAAGCCCCTCCGTTTGTATCTCCTTCCTTGGTGTGCCTGTATCATCGGTGGACTAGGTGAAACCCTGCCGGACCTTTGCCAGCCCTCCCGCTCCACTGAAGCAGCCCGCCAGTCCCTGGAACCGCGAGAGGATGCCCGGTGCCTCCGCCGGAGGCATTGTGGTGCATCTTCATATACAAAGAAAAATAAACACCTATGTTTTCATCTTCATTCAGATGAAGCTACACAATGACGAACTTCAAACAATTACAAAACTAATTAGTGATCTTTAAAATGCAGAGATGCTTGGCATTTTAAAAGAAGACAGAATAAAAATGGAAGAATATGAAGAGTCACAGCAAGCTATTTATTTTACATCCTACCAGAAGCAAGCATTTCTCATATTTTAACCACAGTGTCATTAGTGATATTAAAATCTGACTACTGAAATATATACTCAGCTGACCTGAATCAAGTTTTAAGTTTAATTCAAGAAGTTCTTCCACAATACTCAGCAACAGTTAGTATTTTACAGACTTAAAATAAAGACACTTGCAAAACAACCCAACTCTTTGAAATAAATGGTAAAGTTGAAAAGAAATCCCTGCATAGCTGTAGGCGAGGCTCCTTTTGTTTGATGAAGGATGAATTAAATCTCCAAACACCATTACTTAAAAATACAGGAAATTTCTTTTCATAAAAAGGAAGACTATAATTATTTTAAATGTAGGTGTGCACAGCACCTGATTTCTCATACACTACTTCCCTCATTCATGCTCTGACGTGACTAGGTTTCAATGACTTTGCTCTATCGGATTTCCTTGGTAAATACAGGGTACTGAAGGGACCACAAGGAGATGAAAGTGCAACAAGGCAGCTGATTCCCAGGTCTGAGAAGCACTTTGACTGGGAATTGTTTGGTACTACATGCAAGGTAATTCAACTTGTTTATCAAGAAAAAGTATTGCTCACATTTTCAGAAAACTACATGAGGTCTACCTTTTAGATAAGGGATCATCATCAGGGTTGGCTTTCTACATTGAGATAAGCACACACTGAAAATACCACAAATTGCGCAGCAGTGTAAACCTCTTGAAACTATTCTTTTTGTTTTGCAGAACACTGTTGGAGTACACTTTGAAGTTGTTCCTGGGTATTCAGTCCACACAGAAAGACCCAGCAGAAAATAAACCCCCTGAAATGCAATTAGCATGAATGTCAGGTGCCCAGCACCAATTCTTAGCTCTACAAATCTGTTTTGATGGCACCACAACACTTGCCAACACAGGCATTTCCGTCACCAGTGTCCTGTTAAAATCTGGTGCACCATCAAAGACACACAGATATGGCACTATCAGCATTTCACGAATGTTCTCACACACTACCCTGACTGAAGACAAAACCTAGCTGGACCGGTTAAACTGATGGTAGCAGCAATTACTGCCTCCAGCCACTGACTCTTCTTCCCCACAAGATTGCACCACATTTTGCAGCAGGGATGTTGCAGACAATATGGATCTTCTGACTACTTCTTGTTTACAACATATCACATTAAAATAAACCCCAACTAATGCCAGCTTAGCTTTACTGACTGGACTACAAACTTTGGTATTTAACCTCTGTCAACATGGGGTTCAAGTAGAGTGTATACCTAAACCAATGTTCTGCTTATTGGAGGAGCTGCTGTTTCAGTGAGGCTTCAGCTTAAATTGAAATTCATCAACAACCAAACAAATTACATGGGGTGGGATTAACCTCCCCTGAATTTAAACATCCTCAAAGCAGATACTAATATCTGAGCTAATTATCAAAATAACTTTTGCAGTTACATAGATGAATAAGCATCTGTAGAGGCAGATAATTTTAGCTACCCACATTTACCTGAGATAAACTGTGTGTTGGAGATTCTTATTTTTCTCTTATAACTAAAGGAGATTGGCTCAAATGCAGACATCTACACCACAGACATCAAAAGCTTGGTGAGATGAATCCAACATTTGTGTTGTGTGAGTGTTAAATCAAAAGTGTACATTCTCACCCAAGCCACACAGCATGAGTCCACCTATTACACCAAAAGGTATGGCAACAGAACTGCAAAGGCCAGTAGCTCAAAAAACATTTTCCAGTAAAAATAATTTTAAAAACCCCTCAACAGTGGTAACATTTTAATTGGAGATATTTTCACATATGTTGGAAGGCAAAAAAAATCATATGGACTGGGACTATATAGAAATTAAAGAAGAGCTAAAATTTAAGCTCAGTAAAGATGGAAAAGTAAGTACAGTGGGCAGCACTGAAAATAAACATTTACCATGGCATAGTATAAATACCTCATTGCTTTATACATTCTAAATATAGGGAAAGAGTGGTAAAGTAAATACCACAGTACAGTATGGGTATTTATTTACTTTTAAAAAGAATCCACTGTATTAAGCTAATGACACTGAGAAGGGAAAAAAAGGAAAGATGAAACATGGAATGAGACATGCCATGAGCAAACATTCCTGGAATATAGTTGAAAACTAGGAATCACCTGCATGGTAGCAGCACAGAAAGACAGAAAGGTACAGTTAAAATGTACCTCAAGAGACTGATCCTGACTATAGTCTCTCTAGCCTTTTCCACTGAGCGAAACAGATGTGTATTATCCATATTTTTATAATTTAAAATTAGTAGCAGTATTTTCATAATAATATTCACTTTCGTTTTCTTCTGGATTTCTATGACTGTAAGAGTAAAGGGGATTTCCTTGCTATGCAACCTTAACCTCCTGCCCTACAATACTCGCTGGTGTTTTGTTGTCATGTGAAAAGAAATCTCTTTCTTCCTGTAACTACCTTTATTTATTTCCCAGATTAACCAAATTCAGCTGCCTCATTCCTTCCATGATCTCATAAATCACATATTCTATCTTGATAATCAATCCCATCAATCTTTCATTCTCTCTAGAATGGGTAGATCACCCTTTAAATATTACCAAAAAATGGATGTTGCATTTCAGACAAGTTCTCATCAGTTTCACACCGAAGTCTCTTTTCACAGATTGGTGCCACATATTATTTTTTAAGTCAGCGCAACTCCTGCATCTTTTTATTGCAGTTTTACCTCTACATTTTATCCCTTGTATTCCACCTGTTTGATTTCTTCCTCATTCCATACCTTGCAGTTAATTTTCATCATGTTGATCCCCAGCCATTACTGCTACTTCTCAAGTTCTAATTTTGATCATGATCTCTAAAACAACCCCATCCTGTGCCCATATTATATATATACATACACGTATATATAAAAAAATGCAGTTTTCAGGTGTACTCTTTGCTCACACAAGTCGTAACAAGTCTTTAACCAAAACAGAAGAGGCTCCA
The DNA here is from genome assembly GCA_013400735.1 of Pomatostomus ruficeps. NCBI lineage: Eukaryota > Metazoa > Chordata > Aves > Passeriformes > Timaliidae > Pomatostomus > Pomatostomus ruficeps. Next base: position 47,041 of record VYZT01063370.1, read on the forward strand.
ACAGCATCAACACCTTCAATCTTCTGCCTGTTTAAAAAAGGTCAAGAACTTTCCAGAGTCAAAATATGGCACTTAATACTTCCTTAATTACTTGGCCATTAAAAAAGTAAAATAGATTGTTTTGATATGATCTCTTCTTGATGAACAAACATTGGCAGTTTTCATCAGCTTGTCTTTCAGTCATGCTTCAGTGAGGCAAATTCATCAGTACAAAGTTGCTGAAGGAAGTCCATGAAAACTGATAATAATGAGCACATCTGAAAAGTAAATAACTTGCACTCAACTGAGATGCTTACCTCCAGTCATCTGAGTTAGAAAAAAATGTGGCATCCCCATAGCCTGAGGTCCCTTATGCAGCAGTGACCACAAAAAACTCAGGAGTACTGTAACACCACACAAAATTCCCTTGAAAATAAAAACCCAACAATATTAACTAGTACTGATATATTCTTTAAGCACAAAGAAAGAGAATAGCTAAAACTGCCAAACTTTCCTCTCCCAAGAAAGTTAAGACAGACATTTTCTGCTGGAAAACTACTACCTGGCTAGAAATGAAATGGTAAGGAACTTACATGCTACCATGTGGCAGACTGGAGTTTATACAGCTTTAAACTGGGCAGAGATCCCTGAACAGACCTTTGAGGTTTCAGCTACTCTTTTGGAAAAGGGTAAAAAGCAGCGAAACTGTGGCTTTTTCCCTGGAAACAGGAAAGTGATATAAGGCCAAAAATATTGTTCACAAACACTAAAAAAATTGCACCAATATTTAGAAGCATCTCCCTATTACAGCTTCATTTGTTTCAGCTTTTTGTGTTCAAGAAGTAAAACCACGAATACGAGCCGGCAGACATGAATAATCATGTTTAATTCTCTGTGTACTCTAAGCACATTTAAAAAAACCTTGCTGGGATATTCAGCTTTCCAAGGTGTTCTGAAACAGTGCATTTACTTTGCTACTTTATAAAAGCCGTGCATTAAGACTTTCTATTACAATACGACTAAAAATCATCTATTCACTTCTATATTCTAACAGGAATGGAAGAGAAGCAACAGCATGAAAGCTGATCTTGATTTCTCCAGTTTGTCCATTGTCAAATTATGAATTGCACACATTCATTACAAATAGTATTCATGAGTATTTATAGCTAATCACAAACTGACCAGAGCACAAGTCCTTACCTCAAATCCTAGTAGTGATTACTGGGTTAAACTTACTGCAACTGACTGCTTTCATATAGCAGTTTTAGAGATGCTACAGAATTTCCTGGACTTTGAACAGAAATTAGTCATGGTATCTCAAATATGTGTCAAACTAAATGTTTTTAAAAGATGACCACTGTGATTTGACATACGTGAATTGAACTTACTGCCAGAGAGCATCCATGAATCATATGTGACCTAGCACCACCGTTAGAAATATTTTCAAATACAATCCCAAAAAAGAGTTGGAAAATCTATTAAAGGAATTCCTGACCATTTGAAGATCCAACAGGGAATTCAGGACAAATCTATTGTGATATGTATCAGCCAAATTCAGGATTTAACAGCCTCATTTTAAGAAACTGTTTTCTTCTTTCATAATGAAGTGAAATTTGTCCATTTTTAAATGAACAGAGAATAGTCTTTTAAATAAGCATACTTCTTCTATGACAGTCACTCTACTTATGCCAAATCTAAGGCTGATTATATTTACACATAACAGGATAAATTCATATCTACCATTTCAATGAAATAATGTTAAGAAATAAGAATTTTTTTCTCAATTGAAAAGAAAAAAAATAAGGAAGAATCTGAGCTAAATATCATGAAGTTGAGAGGCAACAGGGAGCTACTTTTATAAATTTCATTGATCCTTTCTGTGTTCTGTTCATATTTTGTACTTAAGCTTAGATTGTGCTACTAGTGATTAATATTTAATGATCTTTTTTTGATATGGGGACAAAGAAGTTCGCTGACAGAAAAAATAGAAGATGAACAGTGCCTGTCCTGTGTTGCTAATTATTTTATTTTGGGAAGGCTCCCTTAAACTTTGAGACAGTGAGCCCTTTTGCTACTTTCCACTTTCAGTTTCTTGGAGTTGCTTAGTTGTTGTTGGCATTACATCAATAGAAGTCATACCACTTTTTTTTTCTTGGCCACTTCACATTGCACAATCCTTTGCTAAAACTGCCAGAGAGAATAAGAGGATAAGCCAACATCACTGTGTTCTTTGATGCAGAGTCAGTAGCCTTTGAGCACAGGCAAAGGAGCTGAAGCACTTCCACCAATCTTTGAAGTGGAGCAGAAAAGTGGAAAACCAGAGGGAAAGCAGGCAGGTTCACTCTAAACAGTGCTGCTCTGTTCTTGGCACCCAAAGTGCTCTTCAGCCACTTAGGGAATTCCACAAACCAAAGCCCTCTGCTCAAAAGGAACAGGAATTGTTTTTAATCAAGCATCCCTGAAGAGTTTTGGCAAGGTGGGTTAAGATACACTAAACAGAGACATCAAAAAGCTTTGTCAGAAAGATCTAGGAAGTTTAACAGGGCACTTCAAAACAGAAAAATTCACCAAAACATGTATGTCCACTAGAAGGTCTTCCTTAGTTTCCCAATGCTGTTTCAATTCTCCTAGGAATACTACAGGAAAAAAAAACTCAGCTGGGATCTCACAGATACACATAGAGAGAAACTGCTACTTCCAGACAAACTGATCATAGGACCTAAACGCATCACAAAACAGCAACAAAATTTATTTCAACCCCTATCCAGTCACTATGCCATGAATAACCTTTTACTATCATCCATGCAAGAGCTTTATCCACTAGTGGGTTCATATAAACCAAAGTCCAATGGTTTCTATTTAAATATAACAGAAGTTTGCCTACAGAAAAAATTAAAAAAAAAAAATCTAACTGAGCAATATTTCTCAATTTTTTTCTTCTGAAGTTTTCCTGAAGCTACTGAAATGGAGAGGCAAATCTTCAAGCCTCTCAAAATACAAGACCCCACATAAGTTATGAATCAGTCATGGTTTTGAAAGGTATTATATGGTATCAGTACTTTCAACACATTACTACTAAGGTTTTCAAACTAAGACCTTCAGAGGTATTATACCAACACAAACTAAGAATAAAAAAGAATAAAAATATTTCCTTTTTTTCCCCTGCCTCTCTGAACAAAATACAGGTCCAATACTGCTGCCAGATACACATCCAGAATTTTCCTGAAGAACCACATAGCTGTACCAAATAAATATTCTAATCTGAAAAATTTTAAAAGCACTTCTAGAACTCTGTATTTTCCTCACAAGTTTTCCAACGTAAAATTCTACAGAAGCAAGGCATGGGCTTTGCAATGACATCCCTAGCATTTATTGGCAGGACATGGCCAAAAGACTAGAGATAACTAAATAAGCAAAGACTTCCTTGCCCTGGAAGACACTGGTGTCTCCAATTACAGTAATTAGAAAATGCAGTGCATGCCTCGGGGCCAAGAAATACCAGGTTGAAATGCTCTGCTATCTATCAAGCTGGAAACCTGAATACTCTTAGTACACCAAAGGCACAAGCATGGAATGAGGATCTCACATGAACCATTTGACTTCTTTTTTTTTGAAAATATGTATGTAATCAAAGAATGAATAGTAAAAGAATAGTTTAAAATAGAGTGCATTATAAATTCATTAATCAAAATTACTTTTGTGAATATTGTCCTTGGTGAATCCTTTTATTCTGCAAACTACAACTGTTTGGAATATAGAGGAATTAACAATTTCCACTATCCAAATAATAATGTCTATTTTTAAAGAGTTGACTGCAATAATCATGAGAAAAATCTCAGTTTTCATTAATATATTCAGATCTACTAAGGTGCAATGTTACCAATGAAATTATTGGGGAAAAAGTTTTTACAATTTCAGTGCATTATACACAACTAATGCCTACTAAAAAAAACCCAAAAAACGATTAGGAGTTCAGGAAGTTTTAGTTATGGTGCCTAAAACAAGTTTTTCAAGTTTTATTAAGCCTTTACAATGTAGTAAAAATTAATATGCAGGAAACTTTCTAACTGAATAAGAGAAAAAAGGGACTATTTCATATGAATCCACAACAAACCATTGACAAGTTCATGACAAAGCACAATGGTTCCCATTTTTTCCTTAAAAGATAGGTCTTTGACAAGAAAAGCTGGGCAGGCGCAGGCAGGTCCAGCACAGCAGAGGACCAAGGACTGCAGAGCAGCCTCCGATCTGGTCAGACTGGATCCTGCCAGCAGCCCTTGGCTGCAGTTTCCAGTAGCAGGTCCAGTCTCTCTTCCACAGGGATGTAACTAAGTGCACCCATAGTGTGAAGGCCACACTGGTGGCAATGGCCCTGGGGGGACATGGTGAAAGCATGGTATTCCACACAATGCTCTGAGCCCTGTTCAGGTGCTTTAGAAGAGGAGCAGGGAAACCTCATTCCTCTTTCCTCTCTTCCCAGTGCTGTTAAATTCATACGCGCAGCAAAAGGAAAATGTTCTTTACATCTTTCTTTAAAAGGAAACCATCCAAATAAAAAAATTAAAAAATGCATTTGCCATGCATTTTCATAACACACTGTTCATCATAACCTCAAAGAAAGATTTTTATTTTTCTATTTAAGTCATAATGTCAACAACCCAAAAACTCTCTCAGCTTTGAAGGAAGAGGTCTAGGAAAGAATGATCTAATATGCAGTCATAAGGTCAGATAAGGCCACTGCAGAGGAGTTTAATGAATTTTTGCAATACTGTTCCCTACAGAGGAGCTTATACACGTTCTCACACCAGAATTCTTCTATACAGAAGAAGAGACAGAAGAGGTGGAGAATCCACATCAGCCTTAAGAAACAACAGCTGAAACTGAAAATATTGACAGTATCAAATTGCCAGGACCAAACAATACCTTTCAAGAACCTGGAAGAACTTGCTCATAAAACTTCTAGTTACTGTGCAGTACACTATCTCTCTTAAAATGGCTTTGTAACCACACTAACAAAAACCAGAACATGGCTGATAATATTTTGAAAAGCTTCTGGAAGATCCTGAGAAACCAAAGACTAAAAACTGACTTTCACTGGGATGATTTTATAGCATAAGTTAAAAAAATATTAAATATACAGATAATTACTCCCATTATATTACACCTTGAAGGTGTCAACAACATGTGGAAAAGGGTTAAGTGCAGTTAAGTTTTCCACAGAGTTCCCAAGTTACTTAAAAATTAATAAAATTAAGCTATCATAAGGTAAAGAAAAAAGTGATAAATTACAGAAAAAAGATTTAAGAATACAAAATAATTTTTCAGATTCCCTGCAAGATGTGTACATGATCTCTGCAGCATACCTACTTCACAATAGCCCAAGAAAAGAGAATTCAATATTCACTACTTAAGGTAGATAAAAACAGGATAGGACATCTAAAAGATAAAGACAGAAGACTCACTAATGCTAAGCGATTGGAAGACAAAATGATTGACAGCATTCAATGTGAATACATACAAAGTAATAAGGAGATTGCTGGAGATAACAGCTAACTATATATACACACTACTGCCGTAAATTACCTCTTAGCACATTTTAGAAAGATCTTGAAGTCACTGTGAATACCTCCATGAAACATGTCAGCTGTAGGTCACCAAGTCAAAAAGTAAAAGAATGTTAGAAATTATTAGGAAGAAAATAAATATAATTATATCAATTTGCAGTATGCTATAACTTTCCACAGTTTGGTTTGTTCCCTTTGCATTAAAAAGGAAACAGGAGAATCATAGCAGAGAATGAAACAGCTTCTCAGACAGAACTGTTTTCAAGTAAAGGAATGAGGATTCTTCATGTGAAAGCCTTGTGATCACTGAGGAAAGTATTATTTCTCACAATAAAGATAAATAAGGCATCAAATAGAAGAACAAGTTTAAAGCTAAACAAATGTACTTTTTCACTCACTGCATAATTAAATTTGTAGAGCTCTTCAAATTGATGCCATAGATTTAAAAAATACAAGTGGACTCAGAAGCATTCAGGTTCATAAAGAAAATTCCATCTGAGACTACTCCATCTGATGCAGAAAGTACAACAGCAGATTGAGGAAGTCACTAGGCTGCTGTTTGCTGGAAGCTGAGGTGCTTCATTGCAGAAGTTTCTCTTTTCACATGCTCTATTCTTATCCTCTTATCTTAGGAATCCATTACTGCTCACCACCAGACCCACAGGACTTGGGAAGATGAACTTTTCATCCAGTAAGTTCAGCCACACAACCATGAGAACACTTTGTTCATTAGAGCTATCTGCTGTGAATCTTACTGCACTGTAACTTTAGGTCTCTGAACTATGACAGCCCAGTAATGTTTCCTTTTTCAAAGAATGAGGGAAGAGTGTACAGCTCAGTAATGTAACTTTTTAATATTCCTTGGGGGTTTTTTGTTTTCAATAGAACCAAGATCTTATATCTTTGAGACCTTATCTCAAAGGTAAGGCTGGACTTTGTAAGTCATATAACCAATAGCTCCTACCCAGTGTTGTTCTCCATTCCACCCATTCCTTAGTTATGCATTCCAATGTTCTTTTATCAGCACTGGTACTCATCTGACTCTGCCACATAGGGAGACTGAGATGTAGGGAGACAGTTGCATGACTCAGAATGAAAAGAACCCCTAAAATTACATTTTTTAAAATAAAATCTGATTCTTTAAGTACTTGGATCAGTCTCATCATTAACTCAGGTGTGCTCCATCAGCAGGAGCAGGACAGAGGCACTTCAGCCAGAGCTGCTTATTAGTCTGGAACATCTAAGGTAACCTAACAGTGCAGTGAGAGCGTGCAGCCCTCACATACCTTCTCCCACCTCCAAGCACTCTTGGAGATCTTAAACTTCTCAACTATACAACAGATTTATAGAGACACAGATGTATCAGTGAGGCACCTGGACCTTCATCATCTCCATTCAGGTTCAGTAAGACACAAAACTTCACTCTCCCGAGCAGAACTAGCTCTATTCACAAGGGTTTACTAATACAAAGCGCAGTTTACAGGGACAGGACTGTGCCCATAGCAAGAGATCTGTTTGCCAGCATGTCTATATTAATAAACCACACCAAAAGTACACAAAAGTATTTCAGCTGCACTTATCTAGCTCACTAAACATCAGGCAAGCATTTAGAGGGATTGTTTCCCTCTTCTGGAGCACTGATAATCATCTTTGGTAAGACATTGAAAGGAAAATCTCTAAGAGTACCACAAAAATATATGTGCAAACAATCAGAAAACCTCTCCTTTCCTCCTTCTGTTCAAGCAGCGTGTGGTTCCCACTGTCTTCTAAACCATCCTGTCTCCATTCCCAATACTGACTCTCATCTACTTCCTCCAGATACAATCTTCCTCCCCACTTACTTACAGGTTTAGACTTTTCAATAGCCTCTCTTAGCAAATTTCTGTGCTCTTAACCTCCTTCCCTAAACTTCTGATCCAAATCACAGCCACAGGTCTTACCCTAACCACATCCATTCATCAAATGCTCTTTCTCTCCATAAGACTGATCTCTCAACACCTTCTTGACCACACAGGCTCTCTCCATGCCCTTCTCATGGGTCCCTATCCCTCCACAGGTATTTATCCCTCTGACTACATATGTTACACAGACCTTTTGCCTTCACAGATCTCAAACCCTTGCCTATCCTAATCCCTGATTCCTTTGGGTATTATGCCAAAATTGAATCCCACCCTCTTGAAAGCTGATGCTCTGTTCTGAGTAACATCCTTGATGTTAAAATTGGGTAATTGCTTTTCCATGCTACTTGTACTCTGGCTCCAGCATCACTGGAGAGCACAGAAAAACCAACAACAAAACCAAAAAACTTATTCCAGATGTAGACCTAACACAGAGTCTAAGCCCAAATGTGTGCAGTGCTGGAGGAATCTTTGAATAAAGCTGTCAAAAACCTTACTTCAGTGAGTATATCCAAATTCTTCATTCCAAGATATGTAAGACAGGCAAATGTAGTATGGCATTAGGAATGGAAAAAGGTGCATAACTACAAAATCAGCTACACTTTCAAACAATCTCAAGAAAAAGGCTTGAGGTATTTTAACATGGGAAAACAACAGTCTTCCCAATTCTTCTTTTACAAAAAGACTTAATAGCTTTTTCTTGAGCTTTCCAGAAATAAATCAACCTGAATGACTGGTAACAAAATGTTAACCTCTATTATAACAAGGTCTGAAAAAGTCACAACAGAAAACAAAGTTGAAGGGTATGTGCACACAGCTGTAACTGAACAGGTTAAAGAGGTTTTAGGTATTATCATCCCTCTGTTTGGAGATGATATGTGGCAACATACCCTGTGATTCTGTGAACTAATTCTCTGATGGCTCTTAGTCTAATATAGTAACATTTATATAGGTAAACTTAAGTTAAACTGTCTTTGATGGGGGGTGGACTAGAGAACCTTTAAAAGTCCCCTCCAACCCAAACCATCCAATGATTCTACTGATGGTTTAAGCAGGTATGGTTTTTCCAGGACATGTATATGCTCAGTTCAATCAGATCTCCAAGCTGAGAGACACCACTCCAGTCTAAGAAAGAGATTTTCATCTGGAAACGTGTTACTATAAACCTCTGTCATGGAAAGTATCATGAAACCTGTGTAATATTTGATATAAACAACCCAACCTACACCAATGCTATTTCTCTCGTGCATGAACAGATAAGTCAACAATACACCATGCGGACAAAGGAAAAAGGTGCAGAAAAAAGAAAAGCTGTCCATTCTTGTCAAACCTCTAGACTTCTTAAAGGCTGTAATGACCTGATTTCATCTACTTAGCAAGCAGAGATAGAATTAGCCTTAAACTATGGCATAAGAACAAAGTTCAGAGACATAGGACTTAATGCCACTAATAATAGTCCAAATATAGAGGCTTCTTTAGGGAAAAACCCCCCCAGAAATTATGCATTACATTATTAAACTGAACACAGAAATATATAGCCCTCCAGTAATACATGCCAACTTAAATAGAAGACTTTCTTGTTGTAAGACCCTCATTTTGCTCAGAAATTCCATCCAACCTAGAAGCATGGGAAAGAATACATGCATGCTATTTTGAAACTTAGTTCAGTACTCTTAGACAGTAACTTTTTAGGCCACAATTACAAACAACTTTATTGAGTACTGCAATTTTGGAAACTGCCCCTTAACACTGAGGAACTGCCACTTAAATCTAGGAGAGCTATGAGAGATTAAACACATTAGTATCAGTAGAGTATGACACTTGATCCACAAACAGGCATTTTTATCTCATAGTTCACACCTGTACAAAAAAAAGACAAACAAGTGACAAGTTCTTTAAATAAGAAAACAAGCAACCTAGGACTGAAAGTATGCTGTTTTATAAAGTGATAGCAACTATTCTACGAACATTTTTTTCTGCATGTCACTATCCACTTTTTCTTACCATATATTCCATATTGGAAGCTGGTGGATACACCTGACCCCGTAATTTATTATGAAGATCCAAGATACTTTGCATATCACTGTCTGTGATAGCCCTTTTCCCTCTCTGCTTGGCGATCCACCACTCACCATCTTCATCCATGTACTTTCCCAAAAGTTCCTCTAAGAGCGTGGTATTGGGAAGAACCATTGCAGAAACTGCTTGAGCTATGAATAGCAAGGTGGTTACTCTGAGCCATTGCTGTACTACATACTTCATGATGAATGATCTCAAAATGCTCAGGAGTTAGCTCCAAGACAGTCTTTCTTCCAGGTTTGTTGGCTGTAAATGCATAAGAGAGAGTAATGCAATTTGTAGACTGAAGGACTGGCCTGTATGAACTTCCTAAGCAACAAAAACTCTAGTTCATAGAGTTTGTAACTCTTGTTCCAAGGGGAGAAAACAGAATGCTGTGTCTTTTACTGTAATAAGTGCAGACTGTTGATTTGGGAAGATAGCTTATCTTCAACCTTATGAACTCCAGTTTGTTCAAGTGGCTTTATATATTACATTGGCATGCACATTTCAGCGCCTGCATGTAAAAGGCATGCTTTTCATATCTACTTAAAAGAAGCCAGACATCAATGAAGATTAGACTGTAGATAAGGTCTTCTAGCACCGAAACTTTAGAACAAAAGAAGGTAAAAGGCTTGCAGTCATTGCCAAAATGTAAACTGAAATCCACAATTAACTTGATACAAAATATCCCCTCTTAGTGCATTTCAAAATATGACTTTGATTAAAGTTTTTTTTTCACGATTTTAAAAAACCTAATGAAACTAAAGGTATTCAAATCGGACACAAAAACGGGGGGTTATTCTAGTCACCAAACAAAGGAAAGCACTGAAAACTCAAAAAAAGTAGTCCCACTTCCAAGAACGCGATATTCTAACAACACCCACTACACGACTGAGTGCTTTAGGCAGGAAAGTCGCGGTCACTCCTTCCCCCTGGGTGAGCACCCGCGAATCCCGCCGCACGGACCCAGCCGCTGGGAGGGAAACACAAAGAGGCGCACGGGCAGCACCGAGCCCTCCCCGGCGCGCCACCGCCGCCGCCGCCCGCGCCCGG